>JARYHS010012325.1:0-43607 GCA_031002005.1 Vandiemenella viatica
TACCCATCCGAAAAACCTATACTTTCCATGGAAGGCACCTTTGTGACATTTAGAGCTGTGCGAGGAACGTATACGTCACATTCAGTAACGTAGTGACGGTATACTCTCTGCATCCGGAAGTGTTTACATCGTGAGGCAGTAAGTGGTTGCAGCGGTATCGCAATATAGATATTACCCCAATAAACTACCTGTCAGGAGGAGATACCACATCCTCTCGTTTGGTGTCTTCTGGGATATTCTGAAAAGGAAAAAAAAACTAAACAATATAAATTTAGGATGAAGAAATAAAGACAGAAAAATCATGGGATAACACAAAAAAGTGTTTATAAAAAACACAAAACCCTAATCATCTGGCATTACCACACAGGGCACATACTGTTCACATTACTATGCTCCATCATCAAATGTTCCAAAAAGTAGAGAAACAAAAGGGAGAACAAGAATACTCACATCAAAAAGTTCCAGCAATATATAGTAAGATAATACTAGTGAGAGTAAATAAGTTAAATCACAAAAGTTCAAATTTTAATATCAATTATTGTCATTTGGAAATGTGGAACCTATTCATAATTTAAACAGCTATGTCAATAATTGCATCTTAGTAGTTTCACTAATGAATGGCACAGGAATAGGTAAAATATTCACCTGTTTGAGTGAATAGAATTTTAATTTTTCTGGTATAGCTTATGTGTCTCCTGACACTTCTTTCTGTTATATCACTTCCTCATTTGCTTAATCTACGATTTCAAAATTGTGCTATTATATCAAAAAATAATTCAGTTGTTTATTAATACGTCTTATTGAGAAACATATCGCATCCTAATGCAACACGTGTAAATAATTTGTTAGGAAACAGGAATTTTTTTTCAGGCTCTTGTTCTCAGCAGGAGTAGGAAATAACCGACTATTACTTACGGGGTAAATAAAATTAATTACATTTCCATATATGTAATAGTTTGATATAAAACATGGTATGACACAAAGGGTCTACTGGAGATCGCGATTCCACTAAAAAACATTCAGTAATATCGTTGGAATACTGCTGTAGTCAGTGCATGATGTATTATTTTCAAGCAGTAATTCCGTTATAATACAGCTTGGACCATTATTATCAAGCAGAAATTAGGTGTTAATACAGCCTGGACCAGCATGAAACCGTTAAATGTACTTCGGAAAGAATTTCTAGTGGAGTCTTGCGTTTGACCACTGTAGTATTATGACGAGAACTTATGGTGGAATCGCGATCTCCAGTAATCCCGTTTTCTAAATCGCAATGCACAAATTTTAAAATCGAATTATTGTAGTATAAATTTATCTGTAAGAATCAGTAATTTCAAGTGAAAAAGAAAACTATTCATAATATCATAGTTTCTGCCATGGGATCTGTTCATACGTTTCAAATGATAAAACGAAACACACTTAAACACATCATATGATTAAAGTTATGTTGTGGTTAGTTGTAGTTGTTGGGTTTTAAGCGTCCTAGTTTAAAGTAGCACAGGCTAATCAGTAAAGTGAGCTAATTCCGCAACATAAATGACAAGTAAATTATAGAACTAATCACAGAACAAGTGATTGCAGTGTCCATGTAGTTGTAAGGCAGTAATAAGCAATGCATTTACAATGCGACTGCATAAACTCAAACAATTACAAACCCACCTCTTCCTTAATATACACAGAATGTATTGGCTCCATATCGCCTCCTCTTAACGGGCTAATAAATGAATAAAAAGTATTCCTTATAGCCAAAACACAAAACGTCACACGCACAGCTGATTCTTCACGATTCTACCACAAAGATAGTATTTGTCGAGAGCAAACATTTCATTAACAATTTTTGCTGTTCCGTCAATTAAATATATCACCACAATTAAATGTTAACTGGAGTTCCCTCATTCTACAGACAAACTTTCTACAGCTATGCATTTTTTTTAATAATAAAAAAATAGAAGAGTTAGTCGATATGAAAATTTCGCTATAAACACATTGCTTGGATAGACAGGCGTACAAATTTCTCCTCCATATGTTTCTTTCTAGATTGTCATATTAATATTAACTGACAGATTAAGAGACAGAAAATAGTGATTATATTAAGAGCGATTTGACTTACGTCCCGGTTCAAGACATATGCTCCTTCACTCTCTCAGTATTTTATTCAAGTCTTCATTTTTGCTCAGGGCTTTACTCCACGTCGACGATGACATTATTACAGGCTCAAGACAACTGGACACTAGAAGGAATTCGTCCATGGCCTTCTAAACAACTATGCATCCACTTGGTTTCCAAAACAGTTTAATAAAGGAAATGTATTCTCTAAGGGGACATGACGGAATAGGCCTAAGGTACCATGGAACTGTCATATGGTATCGGCATAGCTAATAGTCATACATATCAAAAAGTGTACAACCAGTTCCATTGGTTCTTCAACATAACTCTAGTAATTTAAATTAAATTTAATCACTAGTCTTACATTGGGTTAAGGAAGTATAATTAAAAAAAAAATGAGAAGGGAATTTTTAATTTAATTGCAATGGAGCACACGCTCCGGTGGCAATTTCCCTACACACCCAACTTCCCCCTATCCTGCACCCACCTACAATAGCCCTCTACAAATTTTAACTTTAAATTCTTTTAACGTTTTCGGTAAGTTATTCATCATTCCCCTAGGTAACTCATTCCAATCCCTGAAATCCTTACCTAAAAAAAAGAATCTTCCCACACCCTTGTGCCTGACATCGAGTGCCAGCTTGTGGTCATGGTCATCTTTTCCCTTCCATGCACTACTTTTCATACCTACGCCAATATCTTTCAATTGCTCATCGCCAGTGTACGTCCTGTATACTCCCATGACCCTCCTTATCCTCCTCCTGTCTTCCTAACGATGTTGAAATTTATAAGTGCCTACTTCAGTATTTCTTTGTAAGCGGTTTACTAAATTTTAATGGTGTTGCTGACCATAGTTGAGTTTAAAAATATAAAAATAAATAAATTGAAGCAAAATTTTCAATTAAAGTGGATGGAAACTTATAGTTAAGTAATGAAACGATTCTGCCAATTGAAGTGGTTACAATGGCACAGACGTCAGGTGTTTTGGCGTTCGCTCGATTGATTCATTGAAGACAGGAGGAGGGTGAAGAGGGTCATGGGAGTGTACAAGGTGTATATTGGTGATGAGGCATGGAATGATATTGGTGTAAGAATTAAAAGTAATGCATCGAAGGGAAAAGATGACCATGACCACAAGCTGGCACTCGATTTCAGGCACAAGGGTAAGGATGTCAGCGATTAGAATAAGTTACCGAGGGTAATAATGAATAATTTACCAAAAACGTTGAAACGTTAAAATTTATAGAGGGCAAATGTAGGTGGGCGCAGGATAGGGGGAAGATGGGTGTGTAGGGAAATTGCCACCGGAGCGTGTGCTCCATTGCAATTAAATTAAACTTACTTCAAACGACACCACGAGCTGAGCAACACCCAGTCACTTTGTCAGTCTGGTCTAGTTAATGGATTTGGTTAACAAAATTTACAGTCCTTTATGACTAAATGTTTTCTCGTTACATATTGCCTTAAAAAAAGTGTATTATTTCTTCTACCTCATCACCAGGTTCATCAGTTGATCGTAAAGGGTTGATTGTGTCATTCTAAAACGTTCATAAAATTTCGTTTCATCATCCGTCAGATGCTGTGGCCAAGGTAGAACCCCCCTTTTTTATTCAACAATAAAAGTAAGTTTGTGTTTTGAGATAGCAAAACTAAAGTGTATTGTTTTCCTGTGCTAACCTCTTCATTTCTACATACCCCTTACAAACCACGTCCTCAAATATCTGCTTCATATATTCTAATCTCTGTCTACCTCTACAGTTCTTACCTTCGACTGTTCCCTCCACTAACAAATTAACCAATCCAGCAAGTCTCAAAATATGACCTACCAGCCTGTCTCTTCTTCCTGTAAGCTTCTTCCATAATAAACATCTTTTCTCACCCATCATTTCCAAAACTCGTTAATTTCTTAGTCTGTCCACCTAATTTTCAGCATTCTTCTGTAGCACCACATTTCAAATGCTTCAAGTTTCTTTCTTTGCGGTATTCCTAAAGTCCATGCTTCGCTACCGTAAAGTGCTGTGCTGCACACATAGAGTTTTAAGAAGTTCTTTCTAATTCCTAGATCAATATTTGAAACTAAAAGGTTTCTCTTTTTCATGAAGGCTCTTTTTGCTAGTGCTATTCTACTTTTAACATCATTCCTGCTTCGGCCATCGGTTGTAATTTTGCTTCCCAAGTAACAGAACTCACTCACTTTTCCTATTGCATCCGATCCTATTTTTATATTTAATCTGCTAGTATTGGTAACATTTCTGCTACATTTCATCACTTTTGTTTTACTTTGATTTATATCCAGTCCAAAATCTTCCTTCAGTATTTTGTTCATTCCATTTAATAACTTCTCAATATCCTCAGCCCTCTCTGCTAATAAGACAATGTCGTCAGCAAATCGTAGCATACTGATTTTTTCTCCCTGAAAACTTATGCCACATGGAAATTTTTCTTTGACTTTCTTCATTGCTTCTTCTACATACAAGTTGAATATTAACGGGGATAGACTACAACCTTGTCTCACACCCTTTTTAACTGATGCATGTCTCTCGTGATTCTCTACTTTTATTACAGCCACTTGATTCTTATATAGTTTATAGAGTATTCTTCTATCTCGATACTTTAGACCTGACTTCTTTAAAATTTTGAACATCTTGTCCCACGTAACATTATCAAAAGCTTTTTCTAAATCAACAAATGCCATAAAAGTATCTTTGTTTTTCAAGTATATTGTACAGAAAATAAATACATTTTTGTTATTATGTTTGAATGTATATTTTGCATTACTTCTAAATTTGGTCACGGCATGTGATTGGGATACGAAAGGTCCCCGGTTCAAATCATGGTGTCAGGTGCAATTTTTATGGGCTTTAACCCTTTAATTGCTGTAGACGCGTTAACGCGCGTGGCTACTGCTGCGCCCAGGTGCTCTAGACGGTGATAACGCGCGCCTAAGCTCCTTCCGTATACACGCGCCGCCTTGCCGCCCGTCTGTGCTCAGGACGCGTTAAGACGTCAAGCCACTCGGATCCCCGTGTGCTCTGCACGCGAGATACTTAGCGATCAGGTCAGGTAGCCGTATGTTCACCCCAAGTGGTTGGTTGCTTTCCAACGTGAGTGTTTGCAGCTGCCATCTTATTTGCTTTGCTATTTTCGTTTTGGTTATGACTGAGAAAATGGCACGCCGTCGTGTTTGTACAGAGGAAGAAATCTTGGAGACTCTTACTAGAAGCGACAGTGAGAATAATCTCTCTGATATGGATGATAGTGAAGACCTTTCGACAGGATCTCGAAGTAACTGTCCTGAGCCGTGTACATCAGCTAGTGGAAAACGACCATCTGTCTCCACTAGAGGTTAAAATTCTTCAGAATTGAAGCTTCAGGTAGTAAGAGCGAAATTTGAGGAAAAAGAGGACGCGTTTTGACTGGAAGAAAAGCGATTCTCGTCGTCTTGTAAATGCGTTTGACAATGCGGCTGCAGGACACAAGTGTGGATTAGGTCAAAATTCCAGCATTCTGTCATTTTTCCTGATATTTTTAACAGATCTAATGAAATCTATTGTGATGAAAACAACAGCTTTCAATTATACACCAAGACAAATACGCCAGAAACAGTTCACTCTAGATTTTCCCTATGAAGTGATATAAAAAGTTCTCTTCCCACGTTCTTGATCTGTGCATTTTAAATGCTCATACTCTTCACCGAATAGTAACAGGAAGAAAAATGCAAATTGCAGAGTTTCATCTGTCTCTGGTAAGAGAACTTGTTGAAGCATATGCCACAAAACAGAGGAAAGCTGGCAAAGGAAGACGCTCTGGTGACGAAAATCCTTTACGATTTACTGGGAGACATTTTCCAAATATTATTCATTTCGAAAATTCCAAGAAGAGCACGCCAATGCGTTGGTTCGCAGTACGTTCAAAACAGAAAGGGCTTCGAGAAACCAGGAACGATTGCAGAACATGCAATGTACCACTGTGTGTTGTGCCATGTTTCGAGGATTATCACACAAAAAAAGAATTATTAACCCACAGAAATAACTACATTACATTTATAAGCCTCTAAAACCAAGGTTATTCTACTAAAGGTTGCGACCGAAGTGAAACGAGCAGTGATTGGCTGTTGAAATGACGTCTGCGTAGAAGCAAACACAAGCAACGCACACAAGCGGCAAATGAGCGAAGCGCGTTGCTGTTCAAAACTATTCGTTTTAGAGATGAAAGAACAATAAATTCAATGGACCTTTTTAAGTAATTTATTTTCAGATTCACATACCTTGTTATTTTAGTTTTTCTCCGTATTTGGAAATGACGATGCGAGGAACTGACGAGATTTCCTCCTATGTGCCGCGGCCGCCTTTTGTATTTTAAGTTTTGCATTCATGTAACGTAAACGGATAATTTTCTTGTCCTTATGTAGAGTTTTATCACTTCCACTGGCACCTCTCGATATTTCTCAATTATTTTGGCACAAATTCTTTTCTTTCGACATAAAATCACAACCATACACATCCATAAAAATTATTTCAAATTGTGACAATTTATTTAACCAGTTATCAGATGAATAATAAGGCTTCCACGTAATAGTACTCTGTCCATCCAGGTTTTGATGTAGATGCAGCGGGGGCACATTAAAGATGTAGGTGTTCCTACTGTAGCATCTAATTTTCTTCCGCGGTGATCGATGTAACCAGCAAGATAACGAAACCCTCCAATTGAGCAATCTGGTCGTTCTGTAAATGAAGACTGATCGATCAGTACCAGCTTCGAGCGACATATTAGAATCTGAAGGTCAGAATCACCTTCAATCAGAGCCAATGGTTCAGATATATCAGGTAATATCCCCTGCAGAAGTTGAGACGTTAAAATAACTTGACTTTCATCCGTCTCTACGGAGGTTTCACTTGATAGGGGAATGAATGTGAGTTGCATTTTCCACCAACAATAGTAGCCGTAGCCAGTGTTTCACATCTGTTGGCGAGGGGTTCAATGCGTCCTATCTGAGAGAAAAATTCTCTAAACAATCTTGATTCAAAATGTATTTTGCTTGTAAACTCTGGAGATCAGAGTATAGTCCAAATACAATTGAATGGCTGATATGAATCCTTTCTGGAATGGAAGAAGTTGTTTTGGTCTACCAACTTGCATTTTTTTCAGCATTCATACATCTGTCCTCAAAATTCTTTCTTGAATATCATGGTGAACACCATATCCACAAGCTATTGGCTTGTTGTCAGAGTGTATTCTACTATTCATAATGTCAAATGAATCGTTGACAAGCTGGAAAAAATTAGCAACGTGTTCTTCTTCTGGCATGAAATAGCGTATTGCTTGTGTTGTGGTATTAGAAAACAGTTGCAATGCCAAAAATACCCTCTGGCGCTCCCTTCCTTTAACTGACAAGCAAAACTGTGCAAGCTTAGGGCACACTTTTATTTCACTAATATATAATTAATTAATTTTTCAACCACTGTTTTCACTACTATTTTGCCACACGGAAGAATAAACCCGTCATCAATAAATGATTCCTTAACAGTTTATATAGATGAGGAAACATCTGAGAAACCTCTTTTCTTTTATCGGCATTTCTCGGATTGTGGAAGCATGTATTTGCATGACTTACCAGGGCCGCATTTAAGCATAGGCTGTTGCCTAGGGGCCCGCACCACAAAAGGGGGCCCACACCACAAAAGGGGGCCCGCACTACATAAAAAATAGTCACCCATAATTTTTTTTGGGGCGGAATTTCTAATTCAATTACCCCGTCAAAGGGGCCACTTTCTACAGGGGCGCGCAGTCCACATATATAGTCTAGGGATCCAGAAAGCCTAAATGCGGCCCTGTAACTTATATTAAGTTCTTTCCAAACACAGAGATTCTTTGTGCAGAGATCAGCAACAGTTTGCAACAACATTGTAGCCGACGTCTTCAAGGCTGCAAATAATTGATTTAACAATGCCGCTGTCATCTGAACGTCGAAGTCGTAGTATATGGGCTGTTTCCAGCCACTTAAACGACCACGGATCATAGCAAAGTGTACATTACTATGTGGCCCAATAATACCAACTTCTTTCTGGTCGTAAACAATGCTACTAACCACATTCATTTCATTAAATGACAAAACACACACACGTTCAGCATCAGAAAATGTTAATGCCTGAGCTTTCATAGCTGTATTACATCTTGCTGCACAACTGTCAGACAGCGAAAAGAACGGGAGATACTCCGTTTCAAAGTTGACAATCCTGGTAGCGGAAAATGAAGCTTATTTCTCAAAAACAAATATCACTTTTTGGAAACGGAACGTAATGTCACTGGTTTGCAAATATCATCACTGTTCAACTTAGCATGTATCTTTCCTGATAATAATCATTTAATCTGGTTTCCGAAAATATGTTTTTAAGTACTTTTGTCGCCTCGTTGTGTACTAATATCTTGATATTTGTGTCTTGGAAGTCGCTCTAAATTCCTCAAGCATTTGTTCTTAATCTTCAAATTCAAACATGTAGCTTCCAGTTTTTTGTTTCCGCTTCAAGTTCTTTCAACTGTCTTTTTAGAAAGATAACTTCATCAGAATCAATATTTGTGGTTGAATTGCACTGATCCCTTACGTTTTTTAGGCGACACACCGGCAATGGTTTCAACAGCTCTTGTCCTCACATACCGGGTTTGATATTCTGCTGCTTTAGTTTTGACTGATGTTGGTTGGTGAATTTTGAATGGCAGCAGCTGTGCAAGGGACATTAAAAATCATAATAGGAAGATTAACACACGGCACAGAACCTGGTTTAAGAACTCTTTTTGGAGGTAAATTTAGTAACTCAGCTTGCAAATTACGAACTTAATGTTCTGGCACAAATTGTTGCGAACACACAGTTGTTGTTGCTGTACTGAAATCATCCTTACGATAACACTTTTGAACACATATTTTCCTGAGCTGTAGGTCTTTCGGATAGGGATGATACGTGATACCAGTACCTTTGGCTTTTCTCATGTAAGTTGTACAGCACATCCAGGCATGTTAGTACAATTAAGACCAAAATAAAGGCAAACTCACAATCGAAATATAGCACGCGGCTGTATACTCAAATGCTCCAACCACACACATTGCTCCTACGGTGACGTCATGCGCAGAGCCAGAAATTTTAGCTCAGTCTGCGCATGCCAATTGAAGCCCCCATCTAAAACTAAGTGAAATACAAAATTAAAATAAAGTATATTTTTAACTTCGCCAGTACTGGTCCAAAGTCTGGATCTAAAAGAAGAATGGAAATATATGCAGAATTTGTGAAAGTTATTCGATGAATTACTGCGCTCACAAACAAAAAAAAAAAAAAACAAACACATTTCAGTTGTAATACATATTTAGTATATGAAATACCTGTATGTTTATCTACACAGACATTCACTCGAGGGCTCTGCCATGCAATCTCTAGGAGTCAAAGGGTTGAAATTACCCTTGACCTCTGGCACAGCTTTTATTTGTTGCTGTGGTCTGTATTTAAATTAAAATATAGAATGATTTCATTCTTGGCTAATGAAAAATGTTAAGTGAAACCAAAGTTACCTCAAACAAAGAAAATGTGTGACAAGTGTGGAATGACTGACTGACATTTCATTGTGAGTGTTTTCAGAAAAGAGAGAATCTTCCAATCCAGTATAGTGATCAAAGACTTAATTATTGTTTGATAAGAATGTGTTTCGATACTATTTTTGTATGTAAGAGGTCAAACAGCGAGGTGATAATGTGAGTCAAGTAAAAAAAAATAGACTATTTTAACATAATTTATTACTTTTGTAGAACATAAAGAATAATATTCTATAATATAGTATTGGTGGAAACCCTCACTGCGACTCCCAGGGATACAATTAATTTGATGTATATGTCTATTTTTAATTTTATAATTATTTTTTTTAAAATTTTTAGCTGTGTGTATAAATCAATATAATCTGATCTGCTGCCAACTGAAATAAAAAATATATGAGGTGTGATCTGAACATAAAAACATGTTCGCAAATAATTTATGTAATTTACTGAAATATAAAAGCAAATTATAAAACACATTTATAGGTGGAAATACCTTTGTACACTTTCATTTTGATTCAAAGATATGGTTAAATATGATTCCACAAATAATGGGAGACAAGCACCTTTTGCCAAATAAAACAAAACTGTGATGTCGGTGAAGGAAGTTGGCATAGTCTGGCGGAGTTCGGCCCTAGTAGGTCGGCCGTAGCATAACTGGTATCCATGTTGTTGCATACTATTGTTTGTTTGGTCAATGTTGGCTGCATTCGGCAGAGTGAATAATCGGCTGACGTCAGCTGCAGTGTAGCCATACTCTAAGTTACGGATTGTTCCATATGAAGGAGAAGATTCTAAGGAACAGGTAATATTTGGTAAGTAATCCTTGAAACTCAGATACTGTAAAAGTAAACCAACAAGATCTAACAGAAGGCAGACATTTCTGACAGGTTCCTTCTAATTTCAATATGTCATTATTAACACTAGAGTGCACGCGCCCCTAAGTACTCCTTGAGTGCAAGCGCGGGCTACAGGCGTAGCCCATTTATAGGATAATTAATTTTCGGAATCAGACAAAAAAAATATATAAAACCGAGTAAATAATTATTAAATATCTTTATTTTTATCATATTGACTCATAAAATTAACAAATTGTAAACTTCTTAAAAGTCAAATATTTTTGAAAGGTTTGAAATCTTTTAGTCTAATTTTTATTTAGGAACGTAATATTTATTATAAAATGGGTTTCCTGTGTAGTAATTGAACCAATTATCAAAGTGATTGATAATAATTCATTCTGTTGGCATACATTCAGGACAGACGACAGCCTGAAGTTCGCCTCATACATTTGCTGCATTGCTTGCGCGTCCTGTAAGCCGGAGCCCTGCTGCTAAAAGAACATCAACCAACTCCTCCCCGAATAGGCTTATTATGTTTCGGGGGTTGATCTGCCAGTCCTAGAAGTAGTCTTCCTGTCAGTTTTATACCTTTTAGTATATTTTGCTGGGATATACGACGCTCTATAAAAGTTCTTGCAAGATCGAATCCGACTTCTTGAAGATATTGACGACGGATCACTTTCATATCAGGATTGTTCGTAAGATATATTACAAGACCGTTTATATTCGCCCTGTTTACAAAATGGAAAAACAGCGTGCGAGGCAATTGACAATATATAATATTTATCAAAAATATCGACTCCATATTTTGTGTGCCTATAAAATGTGATGATATCAGGTTTTTGAGCTTCACTAGTTGTATAATCAATTTTTAGCATGATTATGGAGGGTAGACAACATCAAAACTACTTAATTTCGTTTTGTCATACTCCAGCAACCATCTTAGTATTTGGGCATAGCTTATATTAACCACCATCTAAAAATGACAAAAACATAATAAAGTTACATGAAAAATACATAAACACAAACTACTCACATAAAAAAAGTTATTGACATTACTTTTTGTATTATTAATACAGAAAATGTATCATATTTACCTCAATTTTGTCACTTGTATATTAAATAATTTACTTCCTCCAACGCTCGCGCGGGCTACAGGTATAGCCCATCAACTTCAAGGGCGATTTGTGCAGATGTCCCTGCGCCGTGAGAGACAGCACGCTACTGGCGGGGGTGGGGGATAGTACTTGAGGAATACACTGAACGATTAATCTGTAGCGCGCAAAGTTTATATAATATACGACAATATTACACGTTGGGCTACACATGTAGCCCGCGCGCTAGTGTTAAGTGTCTCCAATGTTTCAAGTGAATATTGTTTAGCCTCTGAAGGCCACATTTTATGATATGTTTTGAATAACAGTTGTAAAGCATTTCTGCTCCTTCTGATCAATAGCGTTTTTTCTCGTCCTCCTATCAGAATCCTAAATTAAGGACACATTGCGTATTAATAACCTGAATTGCATATCCAGTTCATTGTAAGGCAATATGAATAACAGCCATCACGGAAAAAACTGCAGGAAGGTGTTCACTTTAAATCTCAGTATGGTGTATACAGTTTATGTGAGCAAATAATTAAGATTTAAACAAAACAAGATAAAAGAACCATTGTAACAATACCTGTGGGCATTATACCATTACAAACCTAGCAAAATGCAATTAAAAGTTATGCTTGTTTCTTTACATCAGTCATGAGGGATGATCCCAATAGGAACACACATTTCTGTTATTCAAGTATTAAAACTGACCATTTATGGCTTAAAACTAAGTGTGATTAACTCAACAAGGTTATCAAGAGACAATATTACTTCTTTTGGCTAATTAGATACAGGAGGTATAGTCAGTCTCTTTTAATTAGTGCAATTTTATACAAAAAATGGTGCCAACCAGTAATTCCATAACTAACTTAAATCTAATTTCAGATACATCGTTATTAACTGCCTCTGATGTTTCCAGTGAATGTTGTTTGTAAGAAGTGGCCACATTTAATGAGATTCTATGAATAACAGTTGGAAATATTACAAATGACAGTGAAAAAATCCTAGAGTTCAGCAAGAACTAGAATGGGGAGAGCTTCCTCTATCAGATCCATTCGCAGTGCCTCAGCAGCAAGTTCAGAGACTGAATCTGTGTTCTGATGCAACTCCGTTCACATCTCAGATATCAACAATGAATCACACACAATGCTTCAGTTGCCACGAGAATTGTATCCAAAGATTGGAAAATAATTAAATGGATAAAACAGTAGGAATTCATTTCTTCTTTGTTAATAAGAATTTATTAATTATTAAAAATAATTCATGTAAATATGCATGACATACAGCTAACAACTTTTTAAAAAGGGCTTACAACAAATTATGTCTAATAGACATGGACAACTTTTCTTATAGTCAACCAGAGAAACACATGTTAGAATACAAAAGAAAAAAAATTAAAAGTACAAAATTTTCCAAAGCTATTTTTTAGGTAAATTAGATACTGTATTTCCATTACCTTTTACGAATAAAGCTAACCACACAGCAATAGGATTCATAACACTTATAAATCTATCACATTTAGCTGTGGGACTGAAATTATAGATTTTGTTAAAATATAATAGGTGAAGTTAAAATCAGAAGTGGAAAGAATAAAATTGCTAATCTTTGGTTCACCAATAAAATCTTATGGGTCAAAAAAGTCAAATGTTGTTTATAAAGGTCATAACCAATTATTAAAAATATTACACTGTACAAGATACTGCTGAAATATGGATGCTCACTTCAAATAATGTTCTAATTGTTTGAAAAAATAAATAAGCAGCAAAAGGTTAAGCAATTTACAATGGACTTGAAACAATAATTGTTGTACACACAAAGCAACTAATTAGAAGAAGGAATATGACTGATATATAATTAAATGCACTGCATTATTATTTATATAAATATCAAGGATGCATACTTAATCAAAAGTCAATATTTAGATATTTGAGTTTTAAGACTAAATATAATTAAAATACAGTAGAATATTGATAATCCAAACCAACTGAGACCCAGGGTGGATCGGATGTTCGATTAGTTTGTGTACAGAATATAGTACTGTATTCAAGTAACTTTTCTTTAAATAATATATTTTCTACTTTATAATTTTACATACTTACAGCAAAAAAAAGTCAACAGGACACTAAAATTCATCAACAGCAAAACAGCAAAATTGCACCTGTCATATCTGTAGTCAGTTTGCTACCAAAACCCAAACTAGCATGCTTTGTTTTAAAAACATTCATATTGAAAATTTTGAAAACAATAACAACAGCGCAGGACAAAGATGGCAAATTTTGGGTTTCTAACAAACTAAAAATAACTGGCACAATGAATGACTCTTATAATTACACTTGCAAATCTTGTTGAATCACATTAAAAATTAACATCTAAGCAAGTATTTAGTTGATTGTGAGGCTGCTATATCAATAATATAATAATGATTGGGTTAAATGAATATACACACAGTTCAAAAATATAAGTTGTTCGGAATGTCATAAATTGTTTGACTGCTTAAACATTTTAAAGGTGACAATAGAGCTACACGTCTGTATGGAACTTTTTGTGATTTCTAAGACTTGATGAATGGTTAAATGATTTTCCACAAGTTTCACAAGCATACAGCCTCTCATTTGAATGAGCTTTTTTATGATTTATAAAGTTACCAGGTCCTTTAAATGACTTTCCACAAATTTCGCAAAAATAAGGCCGCTCACCTGTATGAATCCTTTTGTGTGTGGTAAGGTCACGGGATTGCCTATATGATTTTCCACATTCTTCGCAAGTATAAGGACGCTCACCTGTATGAGTTCTTTTGTGTGTAAGAAGGTTATTTGACCTCTTAAACTTTTTGCCGCAAATTTCACAACTATACGGCTGTTCACCTGTATGTACTCTCTTGTGTGCTACGAGGGCACTTAACTGCTTATACGTTCTGCCACAAAATTCACACGCATAGGGCCGCTCGCCCGTGTGAGTCCTTTTGTGTGTTACGAGAGAACTGGAATGTCTAAACGATTTTCCACAAATATCACACGTGTAACGAAGCTCAGCATCGTGGATTTTTTTATGTGATACCAGGTTACTTGAGCACTTATATGATTTTCCACAAACTGCACAAACGTAAGGTTGTTCGCCTGTATGGATCCTTTTATGTGAAGTGAGGTCACCAGACTGCTTAAAAGCTTTTCCACAAACATCACAAACGTATGGCCGCTCACCCGTGTGAACCCTCTTATGTACTATAAGATCACTGGGTGACAGAAAAGATTTACCACAACATTCACAATTATGAAGCCAATCTCCTGTGTGGAGTCTTTTATGTGCTTCCAGTGTTCTAGACTGCTTAAAAGATTTTCCACAAATTTCACAGCTATAGGGCTGTTGCTGCTCATGGGTGTGCTGCTCCTGAGAGTTAATGACAGGACCGAACCTGGAAAAAATGAAACACTAATACGTTTAGCATAATAGGGCAATAATGCATTCAAAAGATTATGAAAACTCCTAGAATTCATAAACCAATATTTATGATTCAGAAATAGGGAATATGCATGAAATTCAAATATATAACAAGTATTTTTATTTGGAAGCTTTATTACCACTACAACGTTATTTTCCTATTTATTCGCTCTTTATTTATTGATTTTAATTAATCATATTGAGGGAAATGTAGCTTTGTGGAAACGCAACTTTTTTTGTTGAATTGAATCGTGATATCAAAGTACATGTTCATATTGTAGACAAAGGCTCAGTTACTGGGCATTTTTATAGTTTTATGATTGCATTTAAGTTTTATGGTAATTTATCAGCATAACTGGTGAAATATTGCTTCTTGTGAGAATACTCACACAGTAGAAGGTGAATGGAAGCGGTTTTGTAAAATAATCTCCCAAAAAACGATGTTTTCATGATAAAAACGTATTTTGCATCAAATTCAGATTCTACAGTAGCAGACGTTGGAGGAGAGGAAACTGCAAGGTAATTAAGTGTTAGGATATTGGATTAATAATTTTCTTTCCCTTTCAGAGCAATAGCTAAGTATTAGATACTTCTAAAGTGAATTAAGAGACACAACAGAGTAACTGACATTGAAGTATAGTTCTGGTATATTAGTGGAGTGTGTGATAAAGTTTAAATACGGATCAGAGTGACAACAGATAGTTTTTATTGCAGGTAAGACACAAGGAATTACAGTGCGCATTGTTTTATAACAATTTCACCAAGTTAATCAATTCCAAAGAAATAACTTACCAGAACATATTGTTCAGTCCATTAGTTTTAATAAGCTTTGAAGCTTGTAAACTAATAAAGTAGCAGAAAAGCATTTTTCCAGAAAATCATTGATTCGAAATGAAGTCCTCATGGGTTTACCACCGGATTCTGTTTTCACAACACAATGTGGAGGTACACAAGTGAGGACTTCACTGCAAACATAGATCAGGAAAGTTATCATTCTTACATAATTTTTTCATGTATTGTTAATAAGTCTATTGTTTTGGTGGCTTCTCAATTGAATAGGTATTAGTTTTACTTACTTCATTTTCGACTTAGCTATACTTGTATGTCACCAAGAAGTATTTATAAAAGTAATACATAACATTAAGAAGATTAATTTCTTTCTTTCTTCTATGATTGGTATGTTTAATTCTTGGAAATGATTGGATGTGAATCGTTGAGAATAAAATAATGTATGTGACCAAACCAAATTCACCTCCTAATCAAATTTCAATGGCTTATTGCGAAGCATATTAGGAAGTCATTGGACAAAATTGCATTTGTTGTATCTATCAGAAGTAACGAGATTTGGTTTAAAGTTCAAATAAATTTAAAAAAAGATCATAATTAACAATTTCTGCAGATGAAAATAAATACAAATATCTGATACTGTGGGGATTTAAACCTAGAAAATTAGGAAGCAGATACCTTACTGCCTACATCACGCTGACTCTGAGTAATACATGCCAAATTTTATATTTAAAAGACATTTGAATTTTTTTGGTAGATGCATTTGAAGAAATGGTGGTACCACAGACATATCATTATAAGCCAGTTCAGTCATTAAATGATATGACCTTTTAAAGTCTAGAGTTTAGGTAGACATATACCCTTCAAAATATATTCAGGAGACAAATTCATTTTTTAAATTTCATGTGGTTTCGTTCCATGGCTTTAAAATGGCTGTAGTTGCTTTAAATTAAGCTTGAATAAGAAATGGTTTGAAAAATATATCTATTAAAATTTGTAAATTAAGTTACAATTAGAGTTTGAATAGGTAACAAATTGTTATGTATTATAACAAATTTAAACATGCAAAATTAAACATTATATACTTACATTAAAATGATCTTTATGACAGTATGAACAACTAGTTGAAGATTCTTTACAGTCTTCTCATAGCTACACACCACTTTTTTCTTATATTCGCATCTCGTGGGACATAAAAATATACTTTATCAGGTGGATTTCTTATCGTATTTTTGCACATAGGTAAAATAAAGTATTCATAAATTGATTTTTGACCTCCTTCCATATCGAAATTAATTATAAAACATATAGTACACTCCACAATATACAATACGACAATGTAGTCATGTGCAATGACGTTACATTGTAGTGCACCAAACTGGTGGCATTTAAATTGTCCAAACTGTAATGCAATTTTGAAATATTTTGTTAAATGTCAAATTTTAATATTTTCATCAATCTTATATTTTTACGGCTATACAAAAGTATAAGTAATTGATTTAAAATATAAAAATAATACATGCATATACCCAATTGGAGGGCAAGATAATCTGCATATATTATAACAAAGAACACACACGGACTAATAACTACATAATTGTTACCAACAGCAATGCTGGTGCGACTTTATATTCCATTTTTCTTAGATAAATTTCTTCAGTTTTTTTTTTATCTCCAGTTAAGTGTACAGAAAAATCATTTAATTCTTTATTTATGTCTCACAGCAAGAGTTTATCGCATTTTTGCACAAAATAGATTAAAGATCCTATAGCAGGCTTCTTTATATCATCTCTTATCGTATTCTTTAACAGTTTCTTATAGAATAGTGACTATTATCCAAATTTAAGAATCTATATTGAATTGTTTTTAACATTTTCCATTAGCTGCTTCATTTTTGACTTAAGTGCATACTATCGACATACAACCAAACTAGATTCAGTATTTGTTAAGATTGATATAAAATTCCATATAACCTTTATTATGCAGTTTAACAGTTCTTTACTTTCTATATAACTTGTATTATGCAGTTTAATAGTTCTTTACTTATTCTATACTGGTCTATTTAGACCTCCATGCAGCAAACTTTAGAGCATGTCATTAGCACCCAAGAAAACTTTCAATCATTTTACTGCACACACAGAATTGATTCACTTGATCATTTTAGTATGCCATTTTATTTAGTGGGTGTGCTGTGATTGGCTAAACTGTCTTAAAGCATCTGTAAATCCTTAGGAAGCAGACAAAGCTTCAGAGATTGTCAAATCTACTAAATGATAGTTACTACTTGAAACTTTAATGTCTATGTTCCTAACTATAAAAAAAACAAAAAAACATTAGTTATACACAGTATACTAACAAAATTTCCCATACTCTGCATTGTCACATATCCAAAAGTTTAATAAGCATACAAAACAAGATATGTGCGATTAATACCTTGTTTTGTATTCTCTACTGCACAATGGTGTCTCAAGCATGCAAGAAATGTTTGCCTGTGCCAGAAGGAATGAACAGCAGTGCCTTCACACTCATTACAAGAGGGGAATACATTTAAATTCGATGAAACAGCGATTTTTGGGACAGCGATGTCTCATGTCGATACTATGCTCATCAACTGCTGACTTGTCAAACTGGCACAGGCGGACATTGTGTGCATGTTCGGCGTATCTTTGACTAATACATCGTGTGTTCTGCCCAATGTAAGCCTTTCCGCATTCACAAGGAATGTGATATATGGCAGGTGTTCATAACACTATATCATCCTTGGGTCATGGGACATGGCTTTAATTTCAAGGCAACAAGAATTCTTGCACTTAAGAGAGGTTATTGAGAAAGGTTTTTCTCTGAACATATCGAAATCTCTACTTCAGATGACCTCGTTAACAGAGATACTGGATTTAAGTTAAGTAAGGCCTGGGGCCCCGCAATCCAGAAAATGTGCAGCAGGACTTCTGGAAAGCATACACCTCTCTTGCACACCAGAAATCAACAGTACCTGACAGCAGCTGATGGCTTCCACCAATAGTATTTTCTTTTTACTTATGGCTTTATGCCTCATCAGAGGCAGGATGGGATTGGGGGACAGGTAATGGGAAGGAATTCGGCCATGGCCTTTTTAAGGAAGCATCCCAGCATTCGCCTGGAGTGATTTGGGGAAACCATGGAAAACCCAAATCTGGTTGCCCAGACAGAGATTTGAAATGGTGTCCTCCTGAATGCGAGGCCAGAGTGTTAGCCTCTCACCCACCAAGCTCAGTCTCACCAATAGGAAAGCTTCCCACTAGTGGCTAAGGTTTCCATCACTAGCCATTGGCCGACCGGAAAAAGGAAGACATAGCGTGGACTTTGCATGATATATAATCGGCTCTACAACCTACAGGCAGCAGTCACATAACAATGGCGGCAGAGTTATGACAGCTCAAATGTCATGTTTGATCGATGATCTAACCCGGCTAGTTACCCGAGAAAATTTTATTCATTTACAATGCCAAGAAAACCACCAGTCTTATACAGCTAAGGATGACAAAAAATATAAATGAAAACAGTGACTGTTACTGTAGCAGCTATCAAGGAGAAAAAGGTTATTTCTAAAAAGACAGTTAGCTGATAAAAGAGAAAGGTGAGGTAGCCTTTTTGAAGATACAGTATTAGCAACCTTTGGCATATCCTTAGTAAAAAATGCCGTGGAGAACATAAGACATCACAATACACTAGACAAATAAGTGAACAGCAAATATTAATGAAATGAAGAGGCATAGTTGGTAAATTTATTATGGCCAAAATTAATATATCTATAATATTATAAATCTGTAAGCAAGCTGCGTGTGTCTCTTTATTTGAATGGGGGCCCCACAAAAACTACCGCAGCATTTTTGATGGGGTTTTCAAATTTTTTAGAGCTAATGGTGCATATTGAAATATGCAGAAATAGCTAATGACTTATATGTACCGAGGGATGGAGACATAAAATTAAGAGATATGGATCACACTGTAATTGAGATGTTCACTCCTTGAACAAAAACTTTAAAAAATATCACGCTACTTAACTTAGTATTCTGTTTATTTTGACTCCGAATATTTAGTTTTTGGTTTTCTTGAATACAGTGAGTAAATTAAATACTTGAATTGGATCTAATAATCTTCTTTAACTGTAAAAATGATGCTTTTGAAGCATTTGACCACAGACGAATATACTGATCTCCGGATTGTTTATATTTTGATTTTGGCCATATATTCCCGGTTTCGTGTATTTTTGATAAGTATGATTAAAATAAAATTGTTACTCATACTAATACATAATATATTAACTCATTAATATAACAGAAGTCTAATATTTGTGGTAAGTAGTTTTGTGCTTAATATAGTTAGTACAGAGTTTTCACTATACCGTGTCGCTGCAATTTGATAGTGATAAACAATTATATCGTTTAGAGGTAGTTCACACGTTATCATAAGTCAAAATCAGTTATATGTCTCTCTTGGATAATAAATTCCAGTAATCCATTATCATCTATCCACCCATCATCTTATAACCGCTTAAGGATCTATGGTAACCGGCTAGTGTAGCCTTGGGAAGTTAGCAACACACGTCATTCTGGGTTAGATCACTATGGTTGCCACACTGCCAGTGGTTGAATGCTAAGGCAAACATATTGGTCATAGTATATGGAGGTGGCCTGATAAATTATTAGCAATTCTCTCAGCATATGATAAACTGGAGCAGGACCGCCGCTAGCTGTTTGAACACCCACATGCAATACCGATTATGACGCCCCCAGTCTAACTACAGCCAGTGGTAGATTTAGGAACTTTTCGAACTGGGTCAAAAAACTGTGAGATTGCTGCCACTTCGAACAATATTTGCTGCCACTTCGAACAATATTTGCTGCCCCCGTTGTAGCCGGCTTCATAATTCGCTGAAAATTTCATCGTGGCATCAATGGAGTGGAAACTAGCGTGGGGTGGCGACTGTCAATCACTCAATTTGTCACACCCAAACGTGCCGCACGCGTGTGGTGCACGCCCTGCACTCCCACTGGAGAAAGAAACAATACATGTTAATTTACCCAAAAAGATGTAGTAGCTCTGCTGGTGTGAAATAGGATGGAATTGTCATAAAAGTGAAAAATACAATAATAAACACAAAAGATTCTGACTGGAGTGAAAGTCAATGTCTTATAGCAATTGGTGATAATATCATCCGGTCTCTTGTATAAGCTTGAACGTCTTCAAAAGGGTCGATTTTTGGGCGATATGGAATCAAAGCGAGATTAAAATTTTAAAGAAATTAGATTAAAAGAATCCTTTGTAGTCATTCCACATTGACGAGCCTGTTCATTAAATGTATATGGAAAGGCCCATGCTGAAATACTAAATAAGAAACTTCAAAACAAAATTGAACGGAAGACAAAGAACCTCAATTAACAGTAATTTTAAATGCCCAATTGAACAGAGAAGGTCATAAAATGGTCAAAGTAAATAATTTGAAACTGTACCAAAAATCATAGCAATTATTTTTGTAACAATCTATACCGACCCTCACAGTTTGTATGGCTGGAAGTGATACAATGTAAAATAAGGTGATTCTGTACTTCCAGACACCGCTACTGATACTGAACTTGCTGGTATGAGATGCCAGAACGTGCTTATACCTAGAGTTCTGAACAAAGAATTCATACAGGGCTGGGTTTATGTTCACTACTCTGGGATTTAGGACTAGAAATAGGAAACGAGAATGGATATGTAAGGGCAACCTTTTTTTTTTTTTTTTTTTTTTTTTTTTTTTTTTTAATAAAAGAAAAGAGATAAACCAGCTGCCTCATTCAGGTGAAAGAGTAATTCCAACAATAATATAGTAGTATTATCATGGTTCTCTACTTGGAGCCGCGTTGATATATTGACCCAGAGAACCAAAATATTACATACAGTGACCACGGAAGCTTTTATAACTAATAATATAATAGCTCTGCCATCCTCACACATTACAAATCATCCAAGGTACTTAATATAAAAAGTAACACATCACTGAAAAAATACACAATCATTTATAAATGTAATTTGCAATGAGAAATTAAAAAGTGTCTGCTGATTATTAAATGTCTAAATGAGTTCTAAATTTCCCTACATAATTCAGTCAATCAGCCTCATCTGTACCTCGACCAAATTTATTAAAGTACAGAATAATTTTTCATATGTTTCTCACACCAAACATTGTGCATATTAAAAATGAAATAATCTGAATTTCAGACTCTAGCAGGTCCTAATGATATTTTACAGTAGCATAAATTTACAAGTGGTAAGAGTTTAATAACAAAGAACTACTTTACCCTTCAAGAATAGGCACTGGTACCGAATCCTCTAGTTCAGCATCTTCTAGCATATTCTAAAAAAGGTAAAAACTACATGATAAATTTATATAAACTCAGAATGAAGAAATAAAACTGCTGAAGACAGTGAAAGGATACGAACACTAGAAACTTCAACACTGAAATATAGACAATATAGCATTAATTTTTTATGATAGTATACAAAAAAACCACAAAGCCTTGATTATTTAGTGTTAAAAAAAACTGGTATAGATCTACACACAGGGGCGGATCCAGGATTTTGTTTTGGGGGAGGGGGCTTGGCTTGAGTGAATTTTGGTTAAGAGGGCTTGCGTTCAGTGGATTTTGATTTTGGGGGGGGGGGCTTGATTCGGGAAAAAGGTAGTATTTATAGCCTCCTCGGGCCTAAAATCCGTAGAGCTAAAAAAAAGGTCTCAAAACTACAATGTCAGGGGCGGACCTCGATACTTTTGGGGGGCTTGAGCCCCCTAGCCCACCCCCCTGGATACGCCCCTGTTTACACACATATTAATGCCCCTAATATATCTTCATAAATTCATTCTCATGATATAAAATAGCTCATGCCATAAAGTCCAGACAATGCCACATTGTAAGACAATAGTACTTGATCAAATAATGTGCAATCACAAAGGCTTCTATATAAATTACAGTCATTAAGAATTGGAACCTACCCATAATTCGTACACCTTGATATACAGGGTTAACTACAGATCACAATTCCGCTACAACAAGATTCCTCCATGAAGACTAATGAGTCATAATATTGTGATAGTTAATAGGAAGATGTATTATTTTCAAGTTAATATACCTAGGAATATTGTTTTCAAGCAGTAAGTTGGTTGTAATACATCCTGGACCAATAAAACACAAATACTTCCGAAAGTAGTTGGTCCAGGGCATAAAAGTAATATGTCTCACAATTGATGACTGGAGCATTAACCCCAATAGGAGGAATGTTGTTGAATTGGAATTGCGATATCTAGTAAACCCCATCTACAACAGTATTTTAATTTCTGTAATGAATGGCTCATAAATTAGTAAACAATTACTGGATTGATTCCAGATTGTGAACCACTATCACTACTTTCCGCAACATGGATAACAATGATGTAAACACAAAGTGCCGCTGTTGCTTGTGACATTATTTCCAGTTGTGACATATTCAATATGCGAACAGCTACAAATGTAACTTAATGAACCTGCACGGAAAATAGGGATTCTTCTCAGCCTGGGAAACTGAAATGCAATATATCCAGAACCATTTAGGCTAATAATCCTAGTTTCCAATAATATTACTTAAACTGCAGATTATTTTATTGATACTTGTAGCTATGCATATAACTTTTGGTATCTGGATATAGAAATATAAGGAACGCTCTGATAACAGAATTACATTTTTTTTTTTTCAAATTTTGTCGTCTGTATCTATATATTAATACATGAAGCGAAAGCTTTGGACCCTTTTTAAGAATATTGTGCACATGGAGGAGTTTGAGATTTAGCATAGTTAAAGTTTATATGGAAAAGAAGTGCAGAAAGCTAAAATTTATGTATAATGTGTGTTACAAATACATTAAATTAAATAAAACATTAATTGTTTATATTCAATTGATTTTTTTAATGGCATTAGTGATTCTGCCAATGTCAAGTTTATAAGATACTAGCGGAGTTCCCGGCATTGCCTGGTATAGTTGGCATAAATTTACCCGTTGGCTATTTTTATTCACGCAATGATAAATATGTGTACCAAGTTTCATCCAATTCCGGAATTAAAGCAATCTAGGTTCACCCGTCCCGTACCAAGAAATGGATGAGTTGAAGTTGATTTACTCATACACTATATATTTCTCAATAAATCGTCTCTCACAGCTGACTTTTTAGGTTTAAATGTGACCTGCACGTGAATTAGTTTTAAAATAATATGATGGATTCTAACTTGAATGTTGCGATACCGTATCCCAAAATTGAGTTGGTTACTTTGGAATACTACCTAGATGAGAAAAAATTTCAAAAAAGTCACAGGGATCTACACAATCGATATGTACAATGGGTACTTTAGTTTCTTCCTAGTGGTTGTGGTTAGGTTGAAACGTGGCCTACACCAGAATTAAATCGGGAAGTAGTTTACATTGTGATAACAGAAGCATCTCTGGTGGTGAAAGTGGGAACATGCCAACCAGAACAAACTAGGCAGAAGGCAACCACCTGGTCTCAACTTAAGATAATACCTGGTCATTACTATTATTATTTTTACTGTTTAACCCTTTTTTAATCCTCTTTTTTCCTCCATCTCCACTACCTATACTGAACAACCACTGACCTATGATAATGTTTACTTTATAGAGTTTTTGGTATAAAAAACTTTAAAATGTTATATTTATATATATTTAAAAAAATACTATATATATATATATATATATTACACACATATAATTTTTCATATTTATATTTAATTATATTTTGCTCTTCTAACTGACCAGCGATATTTATCTATACTCGGGTATTAGATGTGGATCACTGCCCCTCTACTTGACACCTCTTTGAATTTACCCCCACCATTTTCCTGGCCAACAGTCTTTCTGTGAGGCAGTCTCCAACATCACCCATCTCCCATAATATTCTCCTGTTGACAAAGGGCTCGTCCTGAAAATTTCTTTCTGTATCAGTTGTATTTTTGTCTTTTCTGTGTGTTCGCGCCCCTCATCCATCATTTGAAGGTAAGTGGTGGCTCATTTCCCTATCCTAATGTAATTCCTTTTCACTATTTAGCACCTTTGATTTAATTGTTTATCATTATGTAATTATTTTGATTAAAGTGACTCCTTTCAACATTACTGAAAGCTAATCTCTTATATTAGGATTTACAGTATACAAACTTATTGTATTGTATAAGAATATGAAGAAATATCTTGCTTTCCAATACCACAAATTAAACATTTGCAATAAACTTGTGCTGGCACTTGTCCTCAGCAATAAGTGGATAGTAACTTAAGTGAAATCGTCAGCTGATTATCTTGGGTCTAACAGAGATCGTGATTAAGCTACAACAACATTCACTAAAGGCATCATATACAGCTGTAATCAACTGCAAGACTTATCATTTTCAAGTAGTAATTCCACTGTAATACAGTAGGGACCATATCAATATTTTCAAGCAGAAATTAAGTTGTAATACACCCTGGACCAACATGACACCATTAAATGTACTTTGGAAAGAATTTCTAGCAGTATCTTGTGTTTGACTACTGCAGTATTATGTCACCAATTCCATGTAGAATCGTGATTTCCAGTAATCCCTGTATTGAAGTTAATTAATTACTTCTTATTTTACATACCATTTCTCTATCACTGCCATTCTGTTAAGCAACATGTACCTAATAATTATTAACACTCTGGAAATTGCTTCGCATTTTACTTTAGTTAAAAACCAAAAAACCAGACAACAGACTGAGTTATCAGCCGCATACTGCTTATCAGTTAAGCTTAAACAAACATTGGCAGGTCTACTAGAGATCGAAATCCACCACAACAGCATTCGTTAAAGATGTCATGGTGCTGCAGTAATCAAATCCTATTTTTTCAAGCAGCAATTCAGTTGTAATAAACTCTGGCCCATCATTTTGTAGCTAATATTATTACACAGCCTGCACCAGCATGGCACTGCTGAATGTACTTCAGAAAGTACTTCTAGTATCTTGCATTTAACTACTGCAGTATTATGACGCAAATTCCTCTTGGTATCGCGATATCGAGTTATCCCAAAGCAGCTTCATAGAAATCATGGTACTAACGGATACAGTTGATTACATTCATGTACTCAATTTAGATGCCTTCATTCTTTTAAATAGCAATGCGCAAATTTCCAAATCGATTTAATATAGTGATATACGTATGGTTTGAAAGCAAAAAAAATTCTTCCGAACAATATCCATAGCTTGTGTAAACGAATTTGCTCACACGTTCCAGTTGACGAAATACGACACAATTAAACTGATATTAAACATCGTATGATTAATGTTATACAAGTTAATAAGTAAAATGAACCCATTTAGAATAGCATAGCAACCACACAAATAACAACAAATTTTTTCAAGAATTCACGAGTGAAAGATGCGTACAAGTTGTTGTGGTACAGTAATAAGGAATACGTGAGCTGTACGACTCCATAAACAAATATAAAGTTAGCAACCTACCTCCTCCTTAATATACACAGCATTTATGGGCTCCATATCTCATTCTTTCTACGATTCGAAAGGTAAAGATGGAATATTACTTGTTGCAAACACCCAACATATGTTACGCACAGCTGACTGTCAACGATTTTATTACAAATAAAACTGCTAATGTATGAAATTTAATATCGCGATGAGTACAAGGAGTTTGTCATTATCATTGTATAACTTGTATTCCTTTTACATACCTGGTAAAAATGCGAATTGAATTATACTAATAGGTTCAATGTTGAATTGTTAGGAAAAAATACTTAGCACTGACTTGTACTGTTGATACATATATTCAGATCATAGACATGAATTTATAGTAAAAAGAAATTGATAGCAAGAAATGTGATTTTTATACTCCTTGTACTTATGATGATAGATTATATTTCAATAAATTGCTAATTGCGGTCTCCACGTTGTATCGACACATAAAACAATATACACATTCACACACACACACACACACATATATATATATATATATATATATATGTTCTCAGTTGATAAGAAAATGTCGTTAAATGGAATATTTATTGATCCAGTTACTCTGTTGACATTGCAGTTGAACATTCTAATTTGGATAAGTGATTTCCACGATACCACAAGCAGGCATTCGATTTCCTGCACAAGGGTGTAAGAAGATTATCTTTTTTGGGTAAGGGTATCAGGGATTGGAATAAGTATTTTTTTAAAAAAAATTTAATTTAATAGCATAGGAGCACAGGCTCCGGTGGCAATTTCCTTACACACCCATCTTCCCCCTATCCTGCACCCACCTAAATTTGCTAACCAAGAGAAATGATGAATAATTTACCAAAAATGTTGAAAGAATTTAAAGTTGAAATTTGCAAGAGTGCAGGATAGGGAGAAGATCAGTGTGTAGGGAAATTGCCACCATAGCGTGCATTCCATTGCAATTAAATTAAATTAAAACTGAGTTCAGTCGTATGGGAATGGGGAGTGCGCAAGGGAGTAATAGATACGTAGGCTATTGTAAGTATAAGCCAAAATTCCGGTAAAACATAGGATTACGTGATCAAAAATTATCACTGGATACAGGTAGCATCTGAATTAATCTTTCCAATAATAACAAATAAGTTCAGAGGCGGTATTTGCTATGGAAACATTTACATGGTTACTGGAATTTAAACATTCATTTTTCTCCCTTATAAATTGACGTGATTGGTATATGGAAAGAATTAGTTAAATGCTTTATTGTAAAAAAGTAGTAGTTATAAATTATTTCAAAGATTATTAGACTATTATTTCCAGGGAACAGAGAAGAGTTGATCAGTAACAGTCGTAGTGTTGTTTAGAGTGGGGCAAAGATAATTTTATATCCTGCCAAAGCCGTCAAACAGATGTGAAATCATTTATGCGACTAGGCGTTTCTCACAAAGTTTCTGTATATTAATTCCGTAAAGAAGTAAACGCAAAGTTTAAGGAATTGTTTGCCTGGAGATCCAGAAATATTGTTATGCCGCCTAGCTGACAGCGTTTCCATTTGCCACTCATTACGCTAATAGTTTAACGTGAAAACCGAGATCAGACCCGAAGCAACCGCCTTATTTTGAGTCATTGAAATACTTCATCTACATCTACATATATACTCTGCAATTCACAAAATTGTGGGTGGCAGAGGGTGCTCAGCACCAAAGCTAATCTCTTTGCTGTGCATTCCAATCCCTAATGGTACGAGGGAAAAAAGAATTCATATAAGAATCAGTCCGGCACCTTATTTCTCTAATTTTATCTTTCCTGTCCTTCCGACTCAAACAGGTTGGTGGAAGAAGTTTTTCACTACACTCGTAAGTGAAAGTGGGAGTACGCATGTTTTCCAATAAGTTTTAAACGAAACGTGTGTCGTCTATCTACCAGAGACTCCCAACCTAATCAACTAATCAGTTCTGTGACGCTTTCATAAGGACTGTAGCAAGCGGTCACGAATCGAGCGGCTCTTCTCTGTACTTTCTCTATACTTTCGATCAACCCCTTACGAAACGGATCCCAAATGGCACAACAATAGTCCAAATGTGGACGTACAAGAGATTTGTACGCTATCTCCTTTGTTTGTTCATTACAATTTTTCAATATTCGACCTATGAATCGCAGCCTAGAATTAGCTCTACCTACCAACGAATTAATGTGTAAGTCCCATTTCATGTTCCTTTGTACTGTTACTCCCAAATATTTCATAGAATCGACCATATCAATAACTGAATTGTTTAACTCGTATTTCTGAACAATTGGATTCTTTTGTTAGTTATGCTCATTGTCTTGCACTTTTTACAATTTAGCGTAAGTTGCCACTCAGCGCAAAATAATATCCAGATCACGCTGAATTTCTAAGCAATCGGCCAAATTCCTTACTTCCCTATAAATAACCGCATCATCAGCAGACAATCTAAAAAGGCTTATAGATGAACACAGGATTATTGATTATTTATTTATTTATAATGTAACTGACTCTTATTTATTTATTATATTCAACAACACTCTAATTTTCCTACATTTTGTATCAATCGATCTCGGGACGTCTATGCAACGTTTCACTGTTAAAGTATCGTTGCCGCGAATATGTATTGAATCAGATGAAGAATTCGAAAAAAAAATTCTATTCGAATTCTGCTGTTCTGTGTGCTTATAAAATTTTTCCCAGGATTATTTTATTGTAATATTTATTAATTTTTTTACTTATGAGAATCATCTAAATTTTCTTTTTTTTTTCTTTTTTATGGCACAAACTTTGTTCTAACATCTTTGCATGTTCCTGTTGGTTAAGAACATCGCTGCTGCAGACCATTATTGATTTTCATGTAAAATCTGTTGCTGAAAACGAGAAAGAAAATTGTTGTTCCTATTCTTTCCGTTTTGAATTCATTTGTTACGGTAAGTGTTTGGAATTTGTTTATAATTATGATTAGAAGATTTTTTTTTTTGCATTTAGCGATAGTAAAAGTATTGTTCGGTGGATCAATTAGGGTCTCAGATTTCAGATTTCAAGTCATTTGCAATTGTTTCTTTCCGATTGCGGTAGGCGGTTTGAGAACGGGTTAGAAATTGAAATGTATACACTATTTAACTGATCAGGCTTACAGTATTTGGTCTAAAGTGATTTGTTCCTAAAGCGTTTGCATATATTCTCTTGAGTTATAAAATATTTCTGGAGTGAACTATATCGCGGTACATATCGTCACTAAAACGGCGCTTACGAAAGTAGTTTATTTATTACTAATAATAATTATTTTATGCTGCCTCATGCTGTAACAAGAGCATACTGATCCACGCTGTATTTCAACCTAAATACTATCCCCGTTAATATTGCCGCTACAAAATCAAAGGAAGCGGACAGGCAATAACACATAAAATGGGTCGGAACTACATTTCGAGTAGTAGCAACATTTTCTGTATCAGAATTCCTAATTAGCGTTATATAAATTATCCACTATACACCTTCAATATGAACTGAAATTGGACTAATTCACGCGCAATAATAGTCACTGCATTGCAGCGTAAATGTGACCCAATATTTTAATTGAAAGAAGCCATATTACAGCAAGTTGTGTTCAGGTGGTAAGACACTCTGGAATGTAATCTTTATTTCTTGGTACAGCATATGGATTCTTTTTATTTTACGTTTTATTCGCAGGTGATAGAATCCTGGTGACAGTAATTCATATGTCTGTCTGTGCTAAAATTATCAATTACATTTCGCGTTACAGATTGAATTACGGAATTTCGGGATTACTGGAGATCGCGATTGCGCAAGGAATTGTCATCATAATACTGCAGTGGTCAAACGCAAGACCCCACTAGAAATTCTTTCCGAAGAACATTTAACGGTTTCATGCTGGTCCAGGCTGTATTAAAATGTCCCAGCAGTATTACAACGGAATTACTGTTTGGAAATAATGCTTCTTGCGACTGACTACAACCGTATTCCAACGATATTACTGAATGTTGTTGTAACGGAATCGCGATCTCCAGTAGACCCAAAATTTCAACGCTTAACATATTTTGTTTCATGAGTGCTTCAGGTAGTTCAAACTGTACCTTAATATGTTACAGTATGATTTAAATTTGCAAATGGCAATACTTGTAGTGTGCTGGCAGAAGTGTAACGATATTGCCACTGGAGCACATGCTCTATTGGAGTGAAGGTAAATATTTGACTTAGTTATTATGTTTTAATGCCGTTTGTATACAAAACTATGTAAATAACTTTGTTGTCACTGGTTCATATAGAAAACTGAGCTTCTTCTACAATTTATTCTTAACAGTGTATTGTATATGTTACACAAAATGGGATGGAAAATTAGAGTTAACACGAAGTGCAGTACTATTTCATATGGCGTAGGCGCCAAATCGCGCTTCAATCGGAGCTGGATTGAGGCTACAGACAAACCCAGGAGATAATAATTTAATAAACTTCTCTATTTTATCCATAAATTATTTTCAGCGAAGGAAATGTTTGTGAAATTGTGGCTGACCTCACTGATAGTTATGTAACGAAAGCTGAAAGAAGTTTTGACTGGTGAAATAAATGGGTGGTATCATATTATTACCCGGGGTTTCCAGATTCCGGATTCTGGAGGGTAATTTGTTTTCCTAAGTGACAGTTTCAATTTACCTGCAGTCCGCCTCTGTCATCGTTACATAAACAAAAGTGGTATTCCTACAGCGTATGGGGGGCCCACAGGGTGACTCATTGGAATGAGCTGTACTTTCCAGTGAAATTATAGCACACACTTTTTTAAGCTTTGAACAGCTAGCAGGCAAGACAGAAATAAATGTGAACCTAATCCTATGGTGACATAAAGTAATCAGTAAATCAAAGTTTTTTTTTTTTTTTTTTTTTTTTTTTTTTTTTTTTTTTTTTGATATGTGGTTATTCTATAAAATGTCCACGAATGAAAGGCTAATCCTGCAACCGTAGATGGGTCACATCATGTGTTACTACATGACGACATTTTATTTCAGTAAAAGTATCACCATTTTCGAGATATCGATATTTTAATATTTTTTTGAAACCTGTGACTTGTTTACTTTATTCTATGCCATTTGTACAAATTAAGACTTTTTGCATCCTTTTTTATTAACTTACTCAAAGATATTTTTTTCCCTTAAAACATTAAAAAAAGCTTATAAAAACCTTAAAAGGAATAATTATTTTATTCTTCTTTTAAAATGTTTGTTTTATGTTAGTTTAATCTGTTAAAGAGACCATTTTGCATTTTAAACATGTAGTAAAAAAAATATAATGATTTTTAAAAAAGATTTCTTTTAACATTGGCATTGAAGTTGATATTTTCAGTGACTTACACTGCTCTCAACAAAGTATGTACATAATGTTTGAAATGATGTTAAAGGTAAGAACGAAGAGTTTCCCAGCTGTCGAATCAATGTCACGCAATACTAGACCGCACCGAGCCCGCACCGTCACCGACACTTTTCTTATCGCTGCCTTTCAAGTGAATAAAGTTAGCTCGTACGATACCGCATGTCGGCCGACACTCGGCTTTAATTTTTGACTGTGTCGGTTTGGTGTCTGGCTGGTCGATATGGAGAATTCCTATAAAAAGAGTTCTGAAATTTTCGTTTTATTACGACTAAAAGTTGTTTTAGCGTTACTGATTGTTTTAGATTTTTTTTTCAAACTTACTTTAAGTTCATCAAATGTTCGTAAAACATAGGTAGAGTCCTTGCATGTTCGCATTAACGAATCAAAGCTTTGCCAGAGTTGAAGATCGATTTTAAGGCCTGTAAAAATTGAATCCAAGAACCGGATTTTGAAACGGGAACCTTGCATACCCAAATCACACGCCGCAAGCATCTGAATTCAGAAGTACTGAAAAATATGTATTCAATCAGTTAAAAATAGGTATGTGTTTTGGGGTTTACAAAAATAAATTATACTGAATAAAAATACGTTTATTTTATGTGTTTGAATATTTATTTTTCATTACATCCAGTTTTGTCTATTGACTCAGATGATTACAATGTGTGCGTGTGAGAGAGAGAGAGAGTGTGAGAGAGAATGTACTGTCTGTCTGCGTACAGACTTTTTTTGACTTATCCCATATCATTTGTACTTTGTACTATGTATGATGCTAAGGGACCAATAAATACAAATACAAATACAAAATACTATTGGGGAAATGAAAGTCCCTGGTTCTAATCTCTGTCTCAGCTGTAATTTTTACGGATCTTGAAATTGACATTCACCTCTGGCAAAGCTTAGATTTGTTAATGCTAAGATGCTAGGACGCTCCGTGGTTCGAATTTCACGTTAATCTGTAGGTCTCCTTTTCAAATGAGGTGACAACGATAGAGGTGTACTGCGCGGCTGATAAGAAATTCTGCGAATGGAATTTTTAGATCACATGAAATTAATCTTATTTTACAGAATCTTTGCGGTCTTTATTTAAATTAATATGTATAATAATCTTATTCATTTTGGTAATAATTATTGAGCTAATCGAAAGGAACCTCAGCCAAAACAAACACGTTAAATGTGAAGTGAGAGACGCTTGACATTTCATTGTGACTGTGTAGATATACACACGAATCTTTCTATCCAGTACTGTGTGACGATACATAATTTGTTAAAACTCCGTTGGAATACCATTTTTTTCATTACAGATCAAACAGTTAGGTGATAAAAGGAGTCTGACAAAAAAGTATTTTAACATACTTTATTACTTTTGTAGATTACAAAGTACGCCTACACAATATAAAACACAGCACTTTATAAAAAAAAAGTACGGGTGGTAGCCCCAGCTACGATCCGCAAATCACTCTGAAGTAATCGAGTGTAAATGTTAAAGGAGACTGAATACCGAATAGGAACCAGTCCGTCAGACGACCGAGGGACGTACCGGTGTGGATGCGAAAGGGGCGAGCCGACACTCGGCTGAGTGTCGGTGCGTGCTCGGTGCGGTCTAGTGTGGTCTGACCTTTATCGTATTTTTAACAACACAGTCCGGCGGTACATCCGCGAAGACTTCACTGCTGATCTTAGAGTTTTTAATAATTTTATAATCTTTAGTGTATCCTGTGTCTGCACATACTTATATTCATACCTTTTGTGCATTTTTTAGAGCAGAATAAATGATTATTTTTTTTCTTTGCAGGCCAAAAGCAAAATTTCAGCAAAGCTTCATGTGGTGACAAAGAGGATACTGGTGTGATGGAGAAAACTACATATGGACAGATGGCTACACTCATTTAGTTCAGTCTAATGTTAACAGTGTCAATATATCTTCAGACCAGAACATTACTAACATATCAGTTGTCAGACCAATGCAGTTCACATGTGCTAAATGTCTGCACATTCACAAAACACGCGATTCGCTAATACGACATGTTTTCTGTCATAACTCACTCATTAATGCGCCACGGTACATTTGTCAAAAATGTTGTCTGATTTTCCTAGATCTGTCAACATTATATGCCCATACAGCTTATCATAACAGTGAAACTATTTTGAAGAAGGAATCATTGTTACAATTTGTGTGTGCTTCTTGTGGACAGATATTTTTATCTTTAAGTTTCATAACAAAACACGTGTTTGAACATGTCGCAGCTGTTTCCAGCCCCTCATATGTGTGTTTGTATTGCTCTGAAGTATTTGAGGATTTTACCAGGCTCCGTCTCCACCAGAAATCCAGTAGATCTACGCAACTTACTTCCACATTTCTGCAAACAAGGTAAGATCAATTCTCAATATTTTAATTTAATGCTGTTACCCACCAGATAGAGGTTTTCGCTTATATCCACTTTGTGTGATATTAGTGTTGGTTAAAAGAACACTGTTTAGATATAGTAATAATAGCTTGAATCTAGTGGAAAAGTAATTAATTCTGGATATTAACTGAATCAGAAGTTGACAATTCCTTCTTTTTAATGGAGAAAAGCAGGATCAAAAACTAAAGATATTATAATGTTTCCATTTCTGTATTCAAGTGTGTCTTTGCTCTCTTCTAATGCCACCAATAGCTTGTCAATTTCGAGCATTGGTGAAATGCGAGTTCTTGATAAGTGAGTTGAGTCATCGTAGGCAATATTATAGCCAATATGAAATTATTGGTTTTATTATTATTATTATTATTAATTGCGATGGATCCAACACCCAGTGGCAATTTGCCTAGTCATCTAAACACCTTATATATATCTGTCTACGCAGCTGTTTACGCGGTGGCAGCCAGCTTGCGACATCTAGAAGAGACCTCACACCTGATAAAGACAGCAGAGATAGCTATCCAAGCGTTATGTCTATACAACACCATCCGGCTCGACACCCGAGAGAATTACAGTGCATCAGTACGCCCGGAAAGTCTCCGCTCACACATTTCCTTATTGGTTTGTATATATACAAGATGTTGGAAGAATGGAGTCTTTCCAAGAGGATAGCGCGTCAATTCGATGCGACATTTCGAAGTCGCACTCCGACTTCATCTCCCAGCGAAGTATCTGGATCCTGTTAGTCACACCGGACAACACTTGCCAGTGACATTATAGTGTACTCAGTTGGGTCCATGGAGGAAAGAAATATATGGAGACGACGCAAGGGACCTTCAGCAGGCATTGAGGTGACGCCGAGGGGAGAAGAGGTGGGAGGCGTGGCCGCCATATTACCTATCCATACAGAATGGGGAATATGAGCAAAAACCTCAAAGGGACTCTCGGATAAACGTGACGCCGCAATCTAATGATGGATTATTATGTAACCCGATGAGACAAATAAAAAATTAAAAATAAAATTTTTTGATATCCTGCTTAGTTATCGAAATATTCTGTCTCAAATGTGAGATGTTTTTGTTTCAAATTCAGAATAAACAATTGGTCATCCAGTTCTCGAGATATACTGTCTGAAATGTGAATTGAAATGCAGAAGAAAAATTTCGAAAAAGTCAAATTTGATGATGGATTCTTATGTGACACGACGAAACAAATCTAAAACAAAGAATCAAATTTTTCGATATCTTGCTTATTTTTCGGGATATACTGTCTCCAAATAGCAATTGTATGGATAGGTAATATGGCCGCTGCCGCCATCGCGCATGCACAGTATCAGCCGAGAGTTTAGAGGCGGCGTCACAGAATAAGCGGTATTTCCTCTCCATATATTTCTTTCCTCCATGGTTGGGCAGGAAGCATGGTGGGGCAATTTTGACAATGGAGAGGTAGGTTGGCTGCAGGTTGGACCGCATTCTCGAACGATCTTGATGGGTCTGCCTCCTCTTGTACCTCTAAACAACAAATATAAATTCTAATTATTGCGGCTACTCAAGCATAGCTGTCGGTAACAACTGTGTTGTTGAAAGTTCTATGCGTTTATTGCAATATTATACATATTTGTTGTGAGATTGTAGAATAATAAATTTTATTTCTTTTCTTTTCAGCTATCCATGGACTACGTTTACGCTACTTCGTTTGCTTTTCTTAATTTCATATGAGATTTCCCTCCTTTTTCTGGTTGGTTTTTCTACGTTCACATCCTCAACCTTCTGAAATTTTACTCAGAATAATATCCTGTGTTCGATGTCTTCCACCTTGATTTCACATCTTTTCAGATCATGGTGGACCTCCTTCAACTATGGAACTTGAGTCTTCCTCTTCTCTTAAAATTTGAGTATTTTCTTTGTCATTCTTTCTGGTTCCATTCTCTTGATGTGGACGCAGCAAGCTAATGTCGTTTTCTTAATTATGATCAGTGCCTTTTCAAACTTATATAATTGTTGGTTCGATCTCAAACGGAAATGAAATCAGCTTCATGCAACTTCTTTTGTGTTAAGATTTTCCTTATTTTCTTCTTTTTCTTTTCTCTTTCTGTCACTTCATTTCTGCTTTTATTTTATTCATTCCAGTAATTTTTTAATTGCTCTCATAATTGAATTTTGCTACATTTGCTACTGTTTCCTTTTTTTTCAGGTGTTCTTACGTCATTCCCACTCACGGGCAGCAGCAGACTTACAATTCTGAAATTTGTGGAAAACCTTTTACTATGCCTTGTAGCCTTACAATGCGCGGAAGGCTCCATACGGCTGAGCCGCTTTACAGTTGTGAAGTTTGTGGAAAAACATTTAAGCGTTGTATAGGACTAACAGTTCATCAAAGAAGACACCTGGGAAACCATCCTTATGCGTGTGATGTCTGTAGAAAAACGTTTATGTATCGCAGTAACCTTCTCACACATATAAGAATCCACACATTTGAGAAACCATTTACATGTGATTCTTGTGGGAAATCTTTTAATCAGTCAGGTAACCTAATAGCGCATAGAAGAATCCACACACACGAGTATCCATACACGTGTGAGTTTTGCGGAAAACCGTTTAGGGAATCTAGCAACCTTGTGAAACATTATAGAGTTCATACTGGTGAGCAGCCGTATGATTGTAATATCTGTGAAAGGTCGTTACGCTGCTCGGTAATCTTATAGCACATAAAAGGATTCATACTGGTGAACAGCCTTATATTTGTGAAATTTGTGGACAATCGTTTAAGCAGTTAGGCAGCCTCATAATCCATAGAAGAGTCCATACCGGCGATCAGCCTTTTATTTGTAAGGCTTGTGGGAAATCATTCAAGCAGATTGGAAACCTTATAAGACACCACAGAATCCATACAGGCGAGAAGCCTTATAATTGCGAAGCTTGCGGGAAATCGTTTACACAGTCTTCTAACCTTCTAAGGCATAAAACAATCCACATGAGTGAGAAGCCGTTCCTGTGTGAAGTTTGTGGAAATTTGTTTAAGCATTACAGCACTCTAATAACTCATAAAAGGACCCACACAGGGGAGCAGCCATATACTTGTGATGTTTGCGGAAAATCGTTTAAGCAGTCTAGTAACCTTATAAAACATAAAGTTATTCACACACATGGCTTGAGCATGTGAAGTTTGATAAAAAATAATTTAAAGAAATGTAAAATTGCAACACATAAAAGGACTCATGCAGTTGAATGGCCTCATGCTTGTAAAGTTTGTTAAAAATTGTTTATGTCTCCTGAAAATGTTATTATACATATAAGAATAAATACAGTTTTGCAATTTGTAGAAAATATCTTCAGTTATAAAGTAATCTTATGTCAAATTAAATTAATGTATATATATATATATAAATTCTTCGCTGGTTTGCTAACGGATTACATTTTCTGATGATGGCGGCAGTGAAAGTCGCCGAAAGCTCGTCAACAGAAAATGTAATCCGGCAGCAAACCCGCGAAGAATTTATATCAAAGATACGCCGGGAAAGACTTATCTCTCATATTAATATATATATATATATATACAGGGTGATTCACGAAGATACGCAAATATTTTAATGTGTTATTCTACAAGTAAAAATAAAAAAGTTCATATAAATACAGGTCCACAAATTTTTAGTTACAGAGTTACGGCTAATGAAAGATTTTACCGGAAATTTAGCAACCTCGCTAATAATAAGCGATCGCAAAACTATATGAGGTTACAGTAAAGCACGATTTTAATTTATTTTGTTGTTGTTGATCTGGTGAATGTATTAAAATAATTCCCAGACGTGTATGTACAGTAGTTTTCCAGAAATTCCACAGAAGCAAAGAAATAATTTGGGAAAATTTGTAATTTATTAACTAATTGACCAATTTTTTAATTCCAGACAATTGCAAAAAGTTTTCAACAGAAGTTGTAAGAGAATTAATTTTGGGAAATATTGACAATAAAGTTAACTAAAACAGTATGAATGTGTCAGATAGTCTGGTTTTATTATATTCACCAGATCAATATCAACAAAATAAATGGAAATCGTGCTTTACTGTAACCTCGTACAGTTTTGCGATGGCTTCAAATTAGCTAGGTTGCTAAATTTCAGGCAAAATCTTTTATTAGCTGTAATTAAACATTTGCGGACCTGTGTTTATATGAACGTTTTTCTTTAGTTTTACTTGTAGAATAACGTATTAAATTATTTGCATATCTTCGTGAATCACCCTCACGTATTGTTTGTACTTGTTATTCTAATTGCTTGCATAGTGTGTGCTACAACTAGTATTTCAAATCATCCCATACATTTCTTTTATTATTATTATTATTTTTCTTTTTTTTCTTTTTTTTGCGTGTGAGGGCTTTTTGACGCGTCGACAACAAGGTCGTTAATATTCCATTCCTGCTTCAAACAACTAGAGGAAAATAGGCTATTTGACAGTATCAAAAAAATATTATAAATTGAACTCATTCTCATAGATTAATGCTTCAGGAAGCTAATTTTATCAATTTTGAAAAGAAAAGTGGATTATTTTTAATAAAAAAGCGAAATAAAAATTATACTTTTCTTACCTCTGGTCACGTGACAGAAAACGCTATAGGATTGGTTTTCGCTTGAGTGACGTCACACGGTTGTAAACGCTGCGGCTAGGAATGGAGCGTTTCCTATTATCCAAGTTTTCAACTATTTTTATTGTTTGTTGCTGGTCATTTCTTGTTATTAATGAAATTTCATTTTGAATATAAAATCGAGAAATTATGTAAAAGCCTACAGCGGAAAAATAACGAAAATAGACGCCTTATTTGTGGGGCTGGCTATAGGAAAAAAAAAACTGACTTTTATTCTACTGAGCTTAAAAATGTAACAGCTTCTATTTGAGACTCATTTATATTTAAATTGAAAGTAAGAGATTGATTGTTTTACGTTAGCAAACCATACGTCGGAAAATTCTGTACGCGAAATTTGTGCAGTCATGCTGAAAATAAAGAAAAGTTGTATGGGTGTCACAAATATGCGCAAACAAATTAAGGTATTTCTTGTAGATAATAAGCAACTCTTTCAAATAAATATAGTAAGAGATCGGTATAATGAACTAAAACTCAACATGAAATTGGCTCAGTAGTTTTTTTTTTTAATTAAAAATAATCTCGTTCTGTTTTAATGATGCTATTGTATCACGGAAAAATCATGCGTAAACTTACCTTGTAGCTCGGCAAAAGCAATAGCAACACACAAATCACTACTAACACGCAGAAATACAGCGTAATCATCGACCAAACTCAATGGATTAACGCGGCCGACTGAAGCGCTTTTTCGGTGGATCACAGGAAGCCCATTGTTTAAACTATTTTTTCTATTGTTAGGCGTGAATTCGTTGAAAATAAACCTTTGTTCCGTGTAGTATGGTTCATCTACTTTGAATATAAATAAATATTTTGCCTGCGTAGACTATTATCAAAACTGACTTTTGTCCCTCTAGAGTTAGAAAATATCACACTGTGCGGCGTCCTTCCGGATGCGAGGCCAGAGTGTTAACCGCTCACTCACCATACTCGGAACAATTGGATGTTGTGGACCATTTTTCTTAATTGCAGATTAAGGCTTATAGATAAATGATATTTTTTTGTCAATAAAACTGAATTTGTTTGTCTATTCATTTACCTACCTCGTTTCACTTCATCTCACATGAAGAAACTGTGAAGTGTTCACTATGAACATAAAGAGAAGCAATTAAGAAGTAGTGTCAGGATAGCTGCGTGATTGAAGAGTGGTAATGGAATCCAGAACGTCCTACGTTCGAAGAACCATGGTTGGGATAGTATTTTTTGTGTGAATTTTTATCGGTATTTGTTTACTGTTTTTGCACTACCATGTTTTTTTCGAAGCGTCATGCACGTGTTTGAAACAAATTGCTACCATACATGAAAAGTTTTTATTTTTAAACTTACCAGAGAGAGAATATCATGCAAAAATACAGGTGCACGGCCGTGAACAATGGAATTCATTTTAGAAGTGACATCACATGTAGAAATTTCATGCTAATCTTGCAACAGTTCCGGAACGCTTTGTGTCCTTTTCGTTGGAATTTTTATGTGACGAAAAAAAAACTTTTTTTCGGTGTGCAAGTAACGTCCAATTTCCTTTTTGAAATCTTCTTTGGTTGTTTCAAATGGTTGTAATTCGCTTGTTATCCAAAAATTTGTGAAGCCTTCAGAAAAAAGGAAAGAAAAATTAAATTGATTTTCTGGTGGATTTTCGGGAAAAAATTATTATGCAATGCAACCAACAGCAACTAGTATCCAAAGAAAATGACAAAAGAAAACCAACTGAAAATATTCCGAAGCGAGGATCGAACCTCAGGCTCAACCCTAATAATTCTCGCCTTAAACAACATATTACATTTACTCTACGAAATTTCGGTGTAAATGAGACTCACAGAAAATCGTAAGTGACTTTGTTGCAATATCAAATTGAACTTGTTACATTTTTAAGCTCCACAGAATAAAACTCAGTGGTTGTTTCTATAGCTAGGCCCACAAATAAGGCCTCTACTTTCAATATTTTTCCGCTGTAGACTATTCCAAATTGTTTTCGATTCTATATTCAAAACGAAACTTCATTAATAACAAGAAATAACCAACAACAAACAATAAAAAATAGTTGAAAACTTGGATAATAGGAAACGCTCCATTCCCAGCGGCAGCGTTTACAGACGGGTGACGTTGCAGGCGCCAGGCAGCAAATGAGCGTTTTGGCGGGCTTTTAAATTCTTTACATTTTAACTTTGAATTTTTCGCAAAATAATGCACTTTTGTCAAAAAATCTCTTCACTCGGTGAATAAGGTGTACCAATAAACAATTTAAAACCATTTTCAAGAAGTAGTTAAATACCCTATTTGCTGTGAACAACCAAGTTTCTCACGTATTTTGTTCAAATGGTTATTATTTTTCTGTAATCAATATGGTAATATTCGATTTTTTAACACATAATTTCATCTGTAAATCAGAAGTTATCAACTTTGTTCTTATGAATACAGATTTTTCATTCGGAAACCCGAAAATTGCTGTCCTGCGGGTCAGCAAGAGTCACTTCTAACCGGCAAACGGAACTGACTTTGGCTCGGAAGGATCAATATCTTCCTCTGCGTTAGCTTATCCGTGCATGCGCCGAGCTGGTCTTAGGCAGTCTGTACTATAATAATCATGAACTGATTGACTTCGTCTAATGTCCTAATTGAGACTTAGCAATATCTCGGCTACAGGTGTGAAATTCACGCTTTAGTTTAACATTAACTGAATTCTACTGCAGTCATCAACAACTACTAAACAGATTATTCGCACGTTTTGCCGGTCATTGAATACTTAGAGAGTAACTTCCACTTTTCTTGTCACAGTTTGTATACCTGTAACGTAAGTGTTGTCAAAAACTGATTAAATTCAATAGTAGTTATCTATATATTAATGCGCTAAGCGAAAACTTGTGATCCCTTTTTAAGAATATTGCGCAAAAGGAGGAGTGTGAGATTTGGCATAGTTAAAGTTTATATGGAGAAGAAGTGCAGCAAGCTAAAATTGGTATATAATATTTGTTACAAATACATTAAATTAAACGTTCGTTGATTATATTCAATTGTTTTTTAATAGCAACAATGGAGGTAGATTGAGAATCATTGTGATGTGGGAGGAGAGTAAATAGAGCTTTTAGAATGTACAAGGCGTTTTCTACTGACGGAGCTTCTAATGATATTCGAGGAAGAACCGGGAGTAATGCATGAAATGGAAGAGATGATTATGATGAAAATCTGGGCCAGGATTTCGGGTATAAGAAAGTTCGGATAAGGGATCGGCTGATTAAAATAAATTACCATATAAATAAAACGGAAAGAATTTAAAATTATGAATCTTAAACGGTATATTAAGGTGACCAAACGTCCTCCTATAGTGAGGACAGTCCTTCTTTCGTAGGTTCTGTCCTTCCTCAAAAAGTGTCCTCCTACCTGTCCTCTCTTTCGATATTTAAAAACTGATGTGTTAATTCAGATATTGCCGCGCCGAACGGTTACCCGTCGTATGACGATACAGTTCACAAAGGCGCGATTATGAAAGGCATGCGCAGGGCAAAGGAGAGAGAACCCCTCATGTGTGTCATTATTTTTTTTTCTCAGTGAATATTATACTCAGGGAAGTACAATTCACACTTTATTAACCCTTTGACTGCTGTAGACGCGTTAACGCACAAGGATTCTACTGCACCCAGGTGCTCCAGACGTGTTAACGCGCGACCTTGCTCCTTCCCTCAGGTGCTCTGGACGTGTAAACACGCACCGCCATGCCGCCCTGTCTGTGCTCTGCACGCGTTAAGACGTCCGACCGCTCGGGTCCCTGTGTGCTCTGGACGCGTTAACGCGCGAGCAACTTAGGGACCAGGTCAGGTAGCCGTATTTCCATCCCAGCTGATTAATTGCTTTCCAACGTAAGGCCCGCGAGTGTCTGCAGTTGCGATCTTATTTGAGTTGCTATTTTCACTGTAGTTTTACCTGAGAAAATGGATCGCCGTCGTATTTGTACAAAAGAAGAAGTCATTGAGATTCTTACTAGAAACGACAGTGAGAATGATCTCTTTGATATGGATGATAGTGAAAACCCTTCAATAGGATCTCGACGTAATTGTCCTAAGCCTTGTACATCTGCTAGTGGAAAATGACCATCTGTCTCCACAAGAAGTAAACATTTTCAGTATCTGAAGCTTCATATAGAGAGAGCTAAATGTGTGGAAAAATAGGACGCTTTAGTGACAGCTTTGACTGGAAGAAAAGAGATTCTCGTCCTTTTGTGCATGCTTTAGACGATTCAGCTGCAGGACACAAATATGGATTAGGTCAAAATTCCAGCATTCTGTCATTTTTCGGAATATTTTTAACAGAACATCTTATGAAATCTATTGGTGAAGGAACCTATAGATTTTATTTATATACCAAGACAAAAACGCCAGAATCAGTTCCCTCTAGATTTTCAAGGTGGAAGGATTTACTGGGAGACATTTTCGGAATATTATTGACATTAAAAATTTAAAGGACAGCATGCCAACGCGTAGATGTGCTGGATGATAGAATCAGAAAGTGCGTCCAGAAACCAGGTACAAACACAGAACATGCAATGTACAGTAATACTGTGTGTTGTGTCATGTTTGGAGGCTTGTTACACGAAAAACATTTATTAACCATGGGTAACTACACTGTAATAATTACATTACATTTATACGCCTCTTAAAACTAAGTGAAATACAAGAAATCGAAAAAAAAGAAAAATATTTTTAACTTCACCAGTGACGGTCTAAAGCCCAGAACCAAAAGGATGGAAAATATATGCTGAATTTGTGAAAGGTATTCGAACACTTAACTTCGAAATTTTCTCCTTATGAATTACTGCGCTAACAAACAAAAATACCAAA
>JARYHS010012326.1:0-14000 GCA_031002005.1 Vandiemenella viatica
AACCAGGCTCGTAATTGTTGCCATCCAGGTCAAACCTTTGTCGTTTGTCTATCCAGGCCAATCTATGTATCAATTCTGTTATGCTTTCGTAAGCAATCACAAATTGAGTGTCCTTAGCTGTACTTTGTCTAAAATTCCAATAAATCCCTTGTGACACATCAGTGATTGACACCTTTAACTGTATTTTACAGTACAGCACTTATGTTCCAGGAACGAAATACCGTCTGTTAATCTTACTAATTTCACACCTGGGGAATCTAAGTACGCCAGTCCTATGTGATAAAAATCGAGTCACGCTAAGGCAGTGCTTTCGCAAAGTCTTCTGCTAATCAGTAGCCAGGTACCAAAATGTTCATTTAAGGTGGTTCTACTGCAGTTTTCCCAAGGAAAATTCTCCCCTTTTCCAGGAAATTATTTTTCAATAAATCAGGGGGACGAAATACGTCTGTTAATCTTACTAATTTCACCCCTGTCGAATCGAAGTACGCCAGTCCTATGTGATAAAAATCGAGTCACGCTAAGGCAGTGCTAAGCACTGAACATGCCTGAGACCATCGCCTGTGACCAAGGTGGAGATACTCCCTTATAGAAGAAATCCAGTGCCAGCTTCTACTGATATTCTATTCCTAATTCTTTCACCAAGATCCACCCCTAGCCTCATCACCAACATACCCACAGCACTTCCTCAAACCACCTTCTGTTTTCCAATGATTCCCAATCCAACCCCTGATCAGTTACAGACAGGGTTACCTTCTGTTCGTGCGTTTAAAGTAAACCAAAAATTCAAATTCGCAAAGTCTTCTGCTAATCAGTAGCCAGGTATCAAAATGTTTCATTAAGGTGGTTCTACTACAGTTTTCAGGGAAATTCTCCCATTTTCCAGCAATTTATTTTTCAATAAATCAGGACCCAGGGGAGTTCTCCATTCGGCTTAAAATGTTCCCATTTAACGCCAACCTTCGGATTCAGGACCAAGTCTGACATTTGTTTGTAATTGCATGCTTTGTTCAAGTAACCACGATAAAGTTACCATAATGCTCTTAGCTCACTGATAGTTTCATGGTCATCAAACAGGCATCATAACCCACATTTTCATAGAAGATCCCCACACATCGACAAGTATCCAAAGGTGCAGACACTAGTTTCTATTGCGCCGAAGATAGCACCCACGCTTGAACTGTCGTAAATTGTTAGGTCAAAGTGGGTGTTTGGATATTTTATCCACTCAAGGCCTCATCATCTAAAGTCTAATGACCAGATTGTGGTCATTGCCAACTTAGGCTCCATACACCACTCAGAATTATTTCGCCAATATCCATTCTAACAGCATTATACACCACATACAGCCCCTGACACTTCCATCTCCAATGACATCCAGTCCAGTTCCTTTATTAAGGCACTTGTTGAATATTTTCACTAATAAATCTAGCTGCTATATTTTGCACCTGCATTTGATGTACAAAAAATGTGGTCACCTCCATATACATCTTATATATACATATGATAATGGTCTGACTGTGGAGTTGGTACCCAAGTCCTTGCTTTCGGGTACATCCCCTCATCACCCCGTGCTGTTAAATGATTTTTTATGTAGTGAAAACGTGAGAAACACAATTCGTATGCCAACACAAACGGCAGTAAACTGTAAAGAGTACAGTCGAAATGGGAGATTGCCTAAAGCCCTGAAGCAATGGTTAGAAGCACACGTTGATGGTGAGCATAATTCTATAGACCATATATTTTAGACTCAAATCTAACAGAGGAAGTAGAACACACGCACACACTTGTACATGCATACAGCGAGGGTCGACAGAAATAACAGCAAGCATCATGGAAACGATGAAGTGGGGCAGGAATTGTCCGTTACCACTGATTTAACTGGGCAGAACTAATCGTTAAAAAAAATCATCAGACAGACGAGTTAAGTCAGGTAAGCACATACTTACAGCTTACATCACAAAGAGAGACGCAGATATACATGTACAAGTCTACAGAAAGTTCAGGACAACTACCTGCACCAAGCCATGGAAACAAAAAAAGTGGTGTAGTACTTTCTTGCCCCCATGACTGGCTGAAAAAACAGAACTCTCCTTACATATCATCTGCCTGGCGAGATAGAGGGTGTGCAAAAAATGGCATGTTTTCACCATACACCTAAGTATTTACATCATAAATAGTGTTCATCACACACAATTGATTACATTTACCATCAATACGTTTCTCCCACACTGCAACCCTATCTGCCATTCATTAAGAGTGCCCCAGGTACCATGAGTTACAATAGACATTTGACTATCAGCAGATACCAGAACCCCTCATATTCATTACTAGGTCTCAACCACAAATCCATACGTATCCACGCACAAGCTCAACGAAACAGGACACAGCAAATCATACATCCAGACAGAAGAGTTTAATTAATGTATCACCACATTTACAGAGACCGCACAAACACTCACATTTCCATGCCTACAGCGAGCTAGGACACAACAACCACCCAAATCATGACGACGAAAAAGTGGGTAGAACCCCCCAGGCTCATAACTGACCAAAAAAATCATTCAGTAACATATGTTCCAGGTAACCATACTCTTCACATCAACATCATCTAATTTATCTCACACATACAGACCTCACTACCATCCAGTATCATGTGTGCTAGGTACAAACTGTTCACATTCAGCACCACCACATCTATCCCACACCTAAGCCTTTACTGCCATTCAGTAACATTTACCCCAGGTACCACGAGTAGCAGTAGACATCTGGTCATCAGACAGATATCATAACTCCCATATTCATACTAGGTCTCAACCAAAAATCTGTACGTCACCTCACACAAGCAAGGTATCACCCACATTTACGAAAAAAAACAACAGAGATAGAGACGCATACACACGTTCATTTCCAGGCCTACAGCGATCTCGACTCAACAACTAGCCCAAATCATGGCAACGAAAAAGTGGAACAGAACACCCAATGACTGGCCAAAAATCATAGAAGACACACATAAACACATACATACACACTAACATGTCAATGCATTCAAACAGTTCCATTCAATCACCACACATAACTGGAGGAAAGAGACTGAAGAGTTACAGGATGTGTGAAGTTTGGAAATCACAGCCACCTCTCTCCCACACCGCAACCCTTTCTGTCATTTAGTAACATGTGACCCAGGTACCATGAGTTAAAATAGACACTTGTCTATCAGACAGATAGCATAACCTCCATATTCATCTAGGTCTCACCCACAAACCCATAAGTCTCCACACAAGCACAAACATATGGGAGGAACAGCAATTCATACGTCCAGATAAATGAGTTTAAGGAAGGTATCACCATACTTACGCACACAGACACATATATCCATGCTACAGCGAGCTCAACACAACAACAGCGCAATCATGGAAAAGAAAAAGTGGGACAGAACCCCCAATGGCTCAAGACTGACGAAAAAAAATCATCATTAACATGGTTCCAAGTAACAAACTCCTCACATCAAAATCATATCATTTAACTCACACTACAGACCTCTCTGCATTCAGTATCGTTGGTAGTATGTACAAATCTGTTCACATGATCAGCACCACCCTCTATCCACGCCACAAGCCTTTTCTATTCATAATTTGCCCCACGTACCACGAGTATCAGTAGTCACATGGTTCATCAGACAAATATCATAACTCCCCATACTCATACTAGGACCTCACACACAACATAACTGACCAAAAACCATCAGACAGACGTTAGAGTGTGTGCAAAGGATGACATGTTTTTGCCATACACCTCAGTACTTATCACATTATCAATTAATTACATCAACACATAGGTAGCCAGTCATTGTGAAATCTCAAGTCGAATATAATCCTATCGTGATAGACCCACAGCCACATAGAAAGACACACACTCACATGTCCATGCATACTCACAGATGACTGAACACCCTAGGTCGAGACTGAATAGCTTACAGGATGTGCGAAATATTTCATTTCTTTGCCACAAACCTCGGTGCTCATCATACCCAAATGATTACATCTACATAGGTGTGCCACTGATGGAAACATCTCAAGTAGACTCCTACCACCATAATTACACACATAACCCACACAGGAACAAGTACACACACATATGTCCATGCATATACCACAATTTCATAAGTTACCACATACATACAGAACTGCAGGAAAGGGACCCGACACACGACGTCCACACTAAGGTGTTACATGATAGGCAGATGATAGCATGTCTTTACAATACATCTCAGTGCTCACCACACATACTTGATTTTTAATGTGCCATCAGTATAGCTGGTGGCTGGAACTAAGCTCTTGGCAATGTTTTGGCCAAAGGTCATTTGTAATAGCAGCTCATCAAAGACAAATTTTGGGTGAACCTGCCCGGCGGGCGCGGCGGGAGGTGGCCACCCTTCCTCACAGCGGACGCGTACATCATGTAGGTCGGTATACCGGCGCATATAATCGCTTACTAGCGCAATGAAATTCCGGTCTTCAGTACGGTCCCTAAAAATGCGGTTACCGGTAGTAGGTCCCGGTCGGAAACTCCCGGTACGTACATCGTGTAGGTCGGTATACCGGCAATATAACCGCTACTAGCGCAATGAAATTCCGGTCTTCAGTCCGGTCCTAAAAATGCGGTTACCGTAATAGGTCCCGGTCGGGAAACTCCGTCGTCAGTCCGGTCCTAAAATGCGGTTACCGGTATAGGTCCGGGTCGGGAAACTCCGGTAAAACCAACGCGGTCCGCGCTTTTAGACCGGCGAATTGCGGTATTTCGTCCGCAGTGGGGAAGGGTGGCCACCTCCCGCCGCGCCCGCCCGGGCAGGTTCACCAAAATTTGTCTTTGATGAGCTGCTATTAGCAATGACCTTTGGCCAAAACATTGCCAGAGCTAGTTCCAGCCACCAGCTATACTGATGGCACATTAAAAATCAAGTATGTGTGGTGAGCACTGAGATGTATTGTAAAGACATGCTATCATCTGCCTATCATGTAACACCTTAGTGTGGACGTCGTGTGTCGGGTCCCTTTCCTGCAGTTAGTTTGTATGTATGTGGTAACTTATGAATTGTGGTATATGCATGGACATATGTGTGTGTACTTGTTCCTGTGTGGTTATGTGTGTAATTATGGTGGTAGGAGTCTACTTGAGATGTTTCCATCAGTGGCCACCTATGTAGATGTAATCATTTGGGTATGATGAGCACCGAGGTTTGTGGCAAAGAAATGAAATATTTCGCACATCCTGTAACTATTCAGTCTCGACCTAGGGTGTTCAGTCATCTGTGTGTATGCATGGACATGTGAGTGTGTGTCTTTCTATGTGGCTGTGTGTCTATCACGATAGGATTATATTCGACTTTGAGATTTCACAATGACTGGCTACCTATGTGTTGATGTAATTAATTGATAATGTGATAAGTACTGAGGTGTATGGCAAAAACATGTCATCCTTTGCACACACTCTAACGTCTGTCTGATGGTTTTTTGGTCAGTTATGTTTGTGTGTGAGGTCTAGTATGAGTATGGGAGTTTATGATATTTGTCTGATGACCATGTGACTACTGATACTCGTGGTACGTGGGGCAAATATTACTGAATAGCAGAAAAGGCTTGTGGCGTGGGATAGAGGTGGTGCTGATCATGTGAACAGATTTGTACATATTACCAACGATACTGAATGGCAGAGAGGTCTGTAGTGTGAGTTAAATGATATGATTTTGATGTGAGGAGTTTGTTACTTGGAACACATGTTAATGATGATTTTTTTCGTCAGTCTTGAGCCATGGGGGTTCTGTCCCACTTTTTCTTTTCCATGATTGGGCTCGTTGTTGTGTTGAGCTCGCTGTAGGCATGGATATATGTGTCTGTGTGCGTAAGTATGGTGATACCTTCCTTAAACTCATTTATCTGGACGTATGAATTGCTGTTCCTCCCATATGTTTGTGCTTGTGTGGAGACGTATGGGTTTGTGGGTGAGACCTAGTATGAATATGGAGTTATGATATCTGTCTGATAGACAAGTGTCTATTGTAACTCATGGTACCTGGGTCACATGTTACTAAATGACAGAAAGGGTTGCGGTGTGGGAGAGATGTGGCTGTGATTTCAAACTTCACACATCCTGTAACTCTTCAGTTTTTTCCTCCAGTTATGTGTGGTGATGAATGGAACTGTTTGAATGCATTGACATGTTAGTGTGTATGTATGTGTTTATGTGTGTCTTTCTATGATTTTTGGCCAGTCATGGGTGTTCTGTTCCACTTTTTCGTTGCCATGATTTGGGCTAGTTGTTGAGTCGAGATCGCTGTAGGCCTGGAAATGAACGTGTGTATGGCGTCTCTATCTCTGTGTGTTTTTTTCGTAAATGTGGTGATACCTTGCTTGTGTGAGGTGACGTACAGATTTTTGGTTGAGACCTAGTATGAATATGGGAGTTATGATATCTGTCTGATGACCAGATGTCTACTGCTACTCGTGGTACCTGGGGTAAATGTTACTGAATGGCAGTAAAGGCTTAGGTGTGGGATAGACGTGTTGGTGCTGATGTGAACAGTTTTGTACCTAGCACACATGATACTGGATGGTAGTGAGGTCTGTAGTGTGAATAAATGAGATGATATTGATGTGAAGAGTATGGTGCCTGGAACATATTATGTTACTGATGATTTTTTTGGTCAGTTATGAGCCATGGGGGTTCTACTCCACTTTTTCGTCGTCATGATTTGGGTGGTTGTTGTGTCTAGCTCGCTGTAGGCATGGAAATGTGAGTGTTTGTGCGTCTCTGTAAATGTGGTGATACATTAATTAAACTCTTCTGTCTGGATGTATGATTTGCTGTTCCTGTTTCTTTGAGCTTGTGCGTGGATACGTATGGATTTGTGGTTGAGACCTAGTATGAATATGAGGGGTTCTGGTATCTGCTGATAGTCAAAATGTCTATTGTAACTCATGGTACCTGGGGCACTTCTTAATGAATGGCAGATAGGGTTGCAGTGTGGGAGAAACGTATTGATGGTAAATGTAATCAATTGTGTGTGATGAACACTATTTATGATGTAAATACTTAGGTGTATGGTGAAAACATGCCAATTTTTTGCACACCCTCTATCTCGCCAGGCAGATGATATGTAAGGAGAGTTCTGTTTTTCAGCCAGTCATGGGGCAAGAAAGTACTACACCACTTTTTTGGTTTCCATGATTGGTACGGTATTTGTGTAGACTTGTACATGTATATCTGCGTCTCTCTTTGTGCGTGTAAGTGTAGTATTGTGATACCTGACTTAAACTCGTCTGTCTGATGATTTTTTTAACGATAGTTCTGCCCAGTTAATCAGTGGTAACGACAATTCTGCCACACTTCATCGTTTCCATGATGCTTGCTGTTAGTTCTGTCGACCTCGCTGTATGCATGTACAAGTGTGTGCGTGTGTCTACTTCCTCTGTTAATTTGAGTCTAAAATATATGGTTATAGAATTATGCTCACCATCAACGTGTGCTTCTAACCATTGCTTCAGGGCTTAGGCAATCTCCCATTTCACTGTACTCTTTACAGTTTTACTGCCGTTTGTGTTGCCATACGAATTGTGTTTCTCACGTTTTTCACTACATAAAAATCATTTAACAGAGAGGGTGATGAGGGGATGTACCAGAGAAGCGAAGGACTTGGTACAAACCCACAGTCAGACCATTTCTTGTATATATAAGTTGTAGTATGGAGACCACCATTTTTTTGTACATCAAATGCAAGGTGCAAAATATAGCAGCTAGATTTATTAGTGGAAAATATTCAACAAGTGCCTTAATAAAGGAACTGGACTGGATGTCATTGGGAGATTGGAAGAGTGTCAGGGGGCTGTATGTGGTGTATAAATGCTGTTAGAATGGATATTGGCAGAATAATTCTGAGTGGTGTATGGAGCCTAAGTTGGCCATGACCACAATCTGTCATTAGACTTTAGATGATGAGGCCTGAGTGGATAAAATATACCAAACACCCACTTTGACCTAACAATTTACGACAGTTCAAGCGTGGGTGCTAATCTTCGGCGTAATAGAACTATTGTCTGCACCTTTGATACTGTCGATGTGTGGGGGTCTTCTATTAAAATGTGGGTTATGATGCCTGTTTGATGACCAAGAAACTATCAGTTAGCTAAGAGCATCATGATAACTCTATACGTGGTTACTTGAACAAAGCATGCAATTACAGTCAAATGTCACACTTGGCCCTGAATCCGAAGTTTGGCGTCAGATGGGAACATTTAAACCGAATGGAGAACTCTCCTGGCACCTGATTGGTTGAAAAATATTGTCCTGGAGAATTTTCTTGGAAAAACTGCAGTAGAACCACCTTAAGTGAACATTTTGGTAGCTGGAATCCCTGTTAATGATTAGGAGATAGACTTTGCGAATTTTTGGTTTACTTTAACACACGAACAAAAGGTAACCCTGTCAGTAACTGTTCAGAAGTTGGATTGGGAATCATTGGAAACAGAATGAAGTTTGGGGAAGTGCTGGGCGTATGTTGGTGATGAGGCTAGGGGTGGATCTTGGTGAAAGAATTAGGAATAGAATATCAGTAGAAGCTGACACTGGATTTCTTCTATAAGGGAGTGGGTAAATTTTCGATATCTCAACCTTGGCCACAGCCATTCTATGACGAATCAGCATGTTCTGTGCTTAGAACTGCCTTACACCAACTCGATTTTTGTCACATAGGACTGGCGTACTTCGATTCCACAGGGGTGAAATTATTAAGATTAACAGACGTATTTCGTCCCCCTGATTTATTGAAAAATAATTTCCTGGAAAAGGGGAGAATTTCCCTGAAAACTGCAGTAGAACCACCTTAAATGAACATTTTGGTACCTGGCTACTGATTAGCAGAAGACTTTGCGAAAGCACTGCTTTAGCGTGACTCGATTTTTATCACATAGGACTGGCGTACTTCGATTCGACAGGGGTGAAATTAGTAAGATTAACAGACGTATTTCGTTCCTGGAACATACGTGCTGTGCTGTAAAATACAGTTAAAGGTGGGTATATCTCTCTGTTTCTAGTCAATCACTGATGTGTCACAAGGGATTGATTGGAATTTTAGACAAAGTACAGCTAAGGACACTCAATTTGTGATTGCTTACGAAAGCATAACAGAATTGATACCTAGATTGGTCTGGATAGACAGACGACAAAGGTTTGACCTTGGTGGCAACAATTACGAGTGCAATGAAATATTTTATACCAATTGTGGTATTGCTATACTTTATCACAATAATTTCATTTTTTTTTAACTTTTAAACGTCTCTCTAACAACGTGGTCTTTAGAGACGGGGAAAGGATGGGGAGCAAGGAATGGGAAGGAATTCGGCCATGTCCTTTTGAAGGAAGCAACCCGGCATTCACAAACTGGATTTCACATCTGCAACTTTGCATTAGGCAATGATATTCATGTGAATATAATTTAGTGGGCATATTTCAGATAAAATAGGTAGGAAAGTTAATGCCATAGCAATAGTTTTTTTTTTGTAACAGTTTAACGTCCCTTTTTAACAACGTGGTCTTTAGAGACGGGAAAGGATGGGGGCAAGGAATGGGAAGGAATTCGGCCATGGCCTTTTTGAAGGAAGCATCCCGGCATTCACCTGGAGTGATTTGGGGAAACCATGGAAAACCCAAATCTGGATGCCCCGGAACCGCCGTCCTCCCGAATGCGAGGCCAGAACGCTATCCGTTACACCACCACGCTCGGTCATAGCAATAGGATAGAAATGCACAAAGTTCATCGAGGTTGTAGACACATACATTAGGAAATCGCTTCTTTGAGTTTAAAACATTAGTTGGATTATCGCTTTGTTTCATTGCATATAATTTAATAAATTAAAATAATGGCAGTGTGACAGAAATTCCCGAGTTATCATTAACGATTAATTATATTGGAATCCCACCGTACTGACCCTTATTTCCTCTTGTTATTCGCACAGAGTTATTTTTTGTGCAAAGCACCCTCTGCCAATTTTGAATATCAGAACTGAATTGTATAGACGTGAATTTGACCTATGCCAAGACATTCCGTGGTTCATTATCACGTTTTAAAACGTAAAAGTTACGCTTTCACATGGTCTATTTTTTAATTAAATACAAAGACTCAAGCAGTTTGTCTGTTCACCCAGAATGAAAACAAAATTTTCGATTTTCGTTTTGAAAACACGAGTGATTGGGCTACCATAAAAAATGTTTCCTAGATTTGTACTACGAAAACTGACATATAATAATTATTCTCATCTCGTAATAATTTCTTCTTGAACCGAAGTGAATGCTGAAATATTTCTATGTATCCCGCTGGGGCGGTTTTGCAGTGCAATGAGCATATGGCACAACCTGAATTCCTTATCGATAGCAGGACACCTGAACAAATGCATACTAATACGCTGCAAGCCTGAGACTCTGTACAAAATTCTGCAATCACACGAACGCTGTGTTGGACGCCCTACTTTGTCCGCCAGCCAGCTATGCTTTCATAATGGTGGATGGCCTAGCTGTATCGCTCTGTAATGGAGCCATTTCGTAACCTGTCGGACTCCCCGAGCAAACAATAGCCGCTCACGCAAACATCGAAATATTTCTCTTAAAAGCTTGTTAAATACCTATCGCGTTGAGAAATGAAGCATGCCGCACCATCTATCGGGAAACGGGATACTATGCACCTATGCCTGGAAATATTTGTAGCTTTCACAACCGCGTATCGAGACATGCCCCGCCATCTATCTGAAACCGCGATACTATGTTATGCAAGGCCAAAACGCCCGATGCCTTGGATGAGCAAGTTGACACCTGTCGCAACGTCTAATGGATAGTAAACAGAACGCGTATCATGTGTAAACACGCCCCGGGCGGCGGAATTCCCCCGCTAGCTTTCACTCTCCTGGGTGAGTGGAATATCTGCGCCCAAAGAAATTAAGCCCTTGGGAGATGCTGCTCCCTAGCGACAGGTTGAGGAACTAACGTGTGACGTCATACGACCTTGGCCGCCATTGGTCCATTAGAATTTCCCGCCATCCAACTGTGACGTCACGCGACCGTGCTGCCACCTGGCGGTGTTTTTGAACTCTTATTATCTTCCTACTTGTGTCCCCTTACAGATTCTGCAGATCAAGTTCTTACAACGGGTGCAGCATCTCCCTGTTTAAAAACAGCGTTGATGCCAGCTCGCAGATGAGTAGTGTACGTTCGGGGGCTCAGCGAATGGATTCAAAATCTGCGCCCTTTGAGGGCTATCGGGGTTACAATAGCAAAGATATTTAACAACTGTCATCACCTGTCTAGGTAATTGACGAGGATCGTTAATCATCCCTTTGTGAGCTCGGAAAGCCATTAATCACCTGTTATGATGATTAGTGCCTTTGAGGTCCACCGCTGTAATTCTCTAATATAATTTTGTGTATACGTGTTGGTATGTACGTATGTAAAAGACGGAAACGAAGTAAATCATTTAGTAGATGACATCGTCGGTGTTGGTTTGGTTTGTGTCAGTGATTGATGAGGAACTGGTGTTCGGTTCTTTAAATGAGTCAGTTGTATTAGTCAGACGAGCAAATTGGTTTAGTAAGTGACAGTGAGTACTGTTCGCTACAGCTGACGTGTCAGTTAGGTACTCGCTAACCTGAGCGGCTGAACGTCAATGATTGGTTTTGTTCTAACGATCTGCACTGCTCTAGATCAGTGGTTCCCAATTAGTGGTAAGCGTACCCCCAGGGGTACGTGAGGTTTCTTCAGGGGGTACGCGCGGTAGTCTCTTGGCTAAGGTGATCACTAAAATAATTGAAAAAAAATCCACTTTTATCAGCCAAAAGAAACGTTACTATCACCCAAATATATTTTAAGATAAACTGTGTTTGTGTCAATTATATTATTGTAATCCTGTGGTTGTGAGAAGCACTCCGAATTCATTTATTTATCATTTCAGCTGTAAGGGGTACGCGCCGTTGAGCTCCTTCTTGGAGTGGTACTTGGGAAAAAATAATTGGGAACCACTGCTCTAGATACAAATGTTTAGCTTTGAAATTTTTCATGTTGTTTCTGCACGACTGCTCTAATTGTTGAACTGCGCTCTGGAAGTAATCTTTATTTTCGTAAGAAATAATTTTACCATCAGCAAAAATCAAGCTATTTGATTGTTATGTTTAATGCTTATAGCTTGTTTATTTCATTGTTCCATTCTCACAAATGTCGTTCATGTACACATGAAACAATGTTGTGAACTGGCTACAACCTCTCGATTGGTTTTTAACGTCAAGAATTATCATCATCCTGATTGTTCTAAAGAAAATTAATGACTGGAAGTTCTACATCTGCAATTCACAAATATTGTGGTTGGCAGAGGTTGCTTTGCACCAAAACTAACTCTGGGCATTCCAATCTCGAATAGCTGGAGGAAAAAAAGAATACACCTAAGCATCAGTACGGCATCTTATTTCTCTAATGTTATCTGTCCTGTCATTACGACCGAAATATGTTGGTGGACGAATATTTCATTGCAGTCGTTAATGAAAGAAGAAATTCTCATATTCGCCAACAGATTCAGAAGAAACCGACGTCTGTCTCCCAGACAAACATAGTCCAATATATGTATCATCTCTGTGACGCTTTCGTAAGGGCTGTAGCAGTCACGAATCGAGCGGCTTTCTTTAAGGCGTATTTTCCTGATATTGCAGATAATAATCGTAAATATATCATAAACGATTACTGCCAATGATCCGCCGCTACGGCTACGCGAATTAAGGCAGCACCACACTGGACAGGGGAGCTACAACGGGACCAGGTTCGACTCCTGGTTCCCGCGTGCTGGCCGACCTGACTGCGGCTTTAGTCGGTTTTTCCGCAATCACCTAAGCGAATGCTCGGACTGCTCCAAATATCCGCCTCATAAACTACACGTTTCACAAACAAAAATACACTTACTATAGAGAACAAAAGTTACTAGAGTCGCAGACAGATGGCAGCACTTGAGCTCGACCATTTGCTACAGGAACTGACAATCCTTGTTTCTAACTACATCTACATCTATACTCTGCAATTCACAATTACTGTGGGTGGCAGAGGGTGCTAAGCACCAATCCTAATTCAGTGCATTCTAATCCCGAACAGAACGAGGAAAGAAAGAATACATAAATGTATCAGTACGGCATCTTATTTCTCGAATCTTATCCCTCCTGTCATTGCGACCTAAATAGGTTGGCGGAAGAAGTATTTCGTTGCACTCGTAAATTAAAGATTTTTGTATATTCTCCAACAAATTCAAACGAAAACGACGTCGTCTGTCCGCCAAACAATCCCAGCCCAGCCCACGTATCAGCTCTGTGACACTTACATAAGGACTGTAACTAGCGGTCACGAATCGAGAGGCTCTCCTCTGTACTTTCTCTAACGTATCAATCAATCCTTTGCGATACAGATCCCAAATTCGACAACAGTATTCAAAATGCGGACGCACTAGTGTTTTGAACGCTATTTCCTTTGTATGAGGATTACAACTTCTCAAAATACGACCTATAAAACGTAGTTTAGAATTAGCGTTGCCTACGACGGAAGTTATGTGCAAGTCCCATTTCATGTTGAATTGTATTGTTACGCCTAGATACTTCAGGGAATCAACCGTGTCAACAGCTGAATTGTTAACTTTGTACTCGTGAGCAAACGGGGTCTATTTATTACTTATCTGCATTACCTTGCACTTTTTGCAGTTAATCGTCAGAGCACCTCAGTTCCCTATAAATAAGTGCATCATCAGCAAAAAAATCGCATCCTGCAATTAACGTTGTCACCGAGATCGTTTATAAAAATTAATAAAAGAAGTGGTCCTATAACACTTCCTTGAGGAACGCCCGAAGTAACATCTAGCTTTGTAGAGGCTTCCCCGTCAACAACGACATACTGCGACCGACCAGTTAGAAAATCGCGTATCCATTCGCAAATCT
>JARYHS010012328.1:0-27420 GCA_031002005.1 Vandiemenella viatica
GTTGGGGTAATCCTGCAAAATTTCATCAGGAGGGAGGTCGATCAGCAGAAAACCCATGTAAACTTTTTATTTTAGATTGCCGCCCTTCAAAGAACAGTATGGCTAAAATAGTCTCCGAAACTGCTAAGTGAATCGGGGGGAGGTGCTCCCACCAAATCTCTAAATCTCACAAAAAAAGGGGGGTGGCAGATTTACGATAAAAAAAAACAAGACACCTTATTGGTGGACACCCCCTTATAAACAATTAACGAACGAAGCTCAGCAAGAAATATAAAACAAACAAAAAGATTACTCAAGTCCAACAAAACACCATACTTGTAAGTAGGAGGAGAAAGACTTCGTTCATTACATTTAATCTACTGACTAGTGTGCAGATTCGTTTTATTGAAGGACCAAAGTGTAAGTTCTTCAACTGACAAGATAACCAAGCAAGGCTGGACGTTAACCAATTAAGAGTCAGTGCTCCTGCCAACGAAGCATGGGACCAGATTGCACTGGAAGGCGTTTTTGTTATGAGAACACAATATAACATTTTAATCCACTGTTTTCCTCACTGTGCACCAGAATCAAACTTATATTCATCGAAACACTCTCGCAGGAATGGTTTTGTGCGTAAACCCTGCTCTGGAGGCTAAAACATCGTATCACTGCATTATTTTGAGAACGAAAAGGGGGAAGACGGGTGTTTTGGGAAATTACCACCGGAGCATGTGCTCCATTGCAATTTAATTTAATTGAATAATTGAATTCTATCTGTGATCTCTGGAAACAGCAGAAGTACAACGCATTACGCTTAAAAATTTCCGAAATTTAAATTCACTCCATACATAAATTTAAAGTTTTCATCAAAATTAAAGGTACATTTTAAATATGTAACTATGAGGCTATATATACTTTAAAAGTACTGTTATGTCATTTATTTCGACGATATCTGAAATGGATAGGTTCCTTATATTGGCACAGTGTTCTATTGTACACAGAAATAATGCCTGCGATGACTCTGTCTTGGCTAGAAATCTTACATTGGGTGTACATGTTGCTTAGGAATTGGAGAACTGAACAGTTATGCACGCAATAACAATCGCAGAGTTGTAATAATTGATAACGGAACTAAAAATACGCCTCGTAGTGTTGCAGCTACTAGACGTAATTACAACAGACATAAACATCACTTATTATCTCGTAAAAGTGCATGTAGCAACTAACAACATAGCACTCGGAATGAGGGTCTTGTATCTCCCATATAGTCCATATTTGCCACTATCTAACTATCATCGGTTTGATCCTACCAGAAATGATTGCTTCGAGTGAAATTTTCCAACAAGAAAACAAGAGTAAAAATTTGCACCCAGTTGGCTACGCACAAGTCAAACAAATATTATGAAGGAGAAATTCTCCATACAGTGGTGCCGACTATATTGAAAAATAATGAAAGTGTATTTGTTATGAAATATAATAATATTTTCAGACATGCTCTGTGCTGCATATATTCATATGTTGTACAAAGACTCATGTTACACATCATATTAAGTGGCCAAATGAGAGATAAAGTCCGTATAACCAAACGGCGACTATCCGATAGGGCTAGGTAGCATAAACAAAGACGAGAATGTGGAGAACAGTTAGATTTCTGCGCAGATCCCCGAGAAAGCATTACATCTTTCGCTAGGCAACAATACCATAGTGACTAATTAATAAGCAGTCGAGTGAAAAGTATGACTGAAGTATTTCTGAGAACAAAAGTGTGTAGATAAACCAAGCATCAAGATTAATCTAGGCTGCTGAAATGAAACTATGACTGAACCCAGCTAAATAAATCACAGTATAAGAGGGAATTATGCGGTGTGGTCCACCTAAGAGAGACAGTAAATCGAAAAGTGGAAATTTGACCATGTTGACGCTACTCTGATTCAGCCAGCTGAAACGGTGTTTCGCAAATGAAAGTCGGCTAGTGATTGGAAGAGCCAAAAATGAAGAGAGTTAAGGATTAAACAAAATCAAAATTCTGTATTTCTTCCATCCACATGGCCAATTTCGAGTGAAAAGCGGTTTCCACAACTCCAGGATCGGATAACGTCATCTCTAGCCCTGGATCCTGGAGTTCTAGAGAAGAAAGACTTTTCTATTCGGTTATGTGCATGTTTGATCAGAGGTCTTGTGATTGTGATTCGTGAATTTCCGACTTGCTGAACATTCTGTTCAGTTTGATGGAAGTTCTGATTGTATGTTGGACTCTGCTCCTGACTGTACAACGACAGTATGTACTTGAAGCAGCCCTCTATTCGGGACGCTTCATATTTAAGAGAGCCACCCGGATAAATTTATTTAGCCAAATATGTTGGACGCTGTTGCGAGCCGCCACTATCTCATAAATGCGAACTTGGGTAGAAGGCCCAAGTCCTCGACACCCTTATTTCTGGCTGGGGATTGCACGTGTGCGTTGGACAAAGGAGTAACGGTCGGCCATTGACAGCCGAGGACGACGGAGGGCGAACAGCAGGGGGCCACAGACGCTCCGAGAGAGGAGACGGTGATGTGACGTGTGCTTCTCTGTACGACATGAGTACATCGACCGGGTTGAGGTGTAGTGCAGCAACTGTGCCGAACCCTCAAACTGACACCCCGACCAAACCATTCCATCGTACTGCTTCGCTACGCCCCCGACTCGGGATTGGGTTGGTAGAATCACCTCCCCCCCTAATCTTTAATGTTGCCCGGTGCCCACGGGGAACCTCATGGTGGCGGTATTGTCACAACCGAGGGCGAAGACGTTCCTCGGCTGATTGACGTCCCTGTAGTGTACCGAAAGTGCGCAAGACAATTTGTCTTGGGTCTGGCTGGACAGCCCATACAGTACTGAGTCCTGCTCAAGGCAGGGTTCCTTCAGCTGTTTTCGTAGTTGAGATTTGTGAATTTGTCTTGTCCTTCTTTGTGGGCTGCAGGCATCAATTACTGGCTATTGTTGAAGATGCCGATGTCAGTGACTTCTTGTGGTTGTGTGTGTTGCTCTTTGCCACCGGTTGGTCTTCAGTTTTGTTGTTGTTCTATTCTTTTCCGGGACGTGGCAGTAGCGAAGGTGGACAGCGCCCTGAAGTTCTCTTCCGATTCCAGAAGCCGCTGTCTCCAGTCTAGCGGTCCTAGGTCTGCTTGCTACTCCATGACGGCCCGCTCCTCCTGGTAGTGGACACGGTCTTTGAGGATGTGCTCTGAGGTCTCTGGATCGCCGCAGGTGCAGAGATTACCGTCCACAAGTCTCCTCTCGAAGAGCGTCTGTTTCAGCCCGTGCCCTGTGATGAGGCAGGTACTAGGGTATGAGAGACTGACGGTTTTCTTCCAGCCCAAGCTCCAAGAGTTTGCTGAGGATGTCCACTGGAAGGTGTGTCTTCCATTCCTGCTGCTTTCCCACCTTTGCTAATATTCTTCTAAGATGGCGGTATTGACTAGGTTTTTCCTCTGCAAGATACCCCGCTTGAACTGCCAGGACCCTTTTGGATGTTCGTTGGTGGCTACCAATATGCCTAGATATTCCGCCTCTTCGCCTCCTTTGATATAGAAGTAGAACGCCCTTCTTATTACCTCAAGGTCTTATGGCATGCAGCCTGTGATGACTTTCAGTGCCTCAGTTGATGCATTCCTGCAGCCCCTCTCATCATTAGCAGGTACTGCCTTTGTGTTGAATCTAGTGCTCTTCGGTGATGAGCTTGTGTGGCCTTGTGCACCCATACCGAGGCACAGTAGGTGATTATTGGCACACATATCGTGCTGTACATCAGCCTTGTTGTTTTCCTGTTGAGACCCCAATCTCTTCTCGTGACTCGTTGGAGCCCCGAAGTGGTGGTCTTCAATCTTTCCTGCTGCTCCTTGACATGCTCCAAAAAAGTTCTTGAACTGTCAATGACCACCCCGAGGTGTTACACTTTGATGTTTCTACAGTCCAACGTTATTTGTGGCGGCTTGTTGATGTCCATTTTCCCCTTGAGGAACATTGTCTGAGTTTTTGCGGTCGAGACGTCCATGCGGTGATCTTTCAACCAATTGTTGACCTCTTCCATGGCCGCTGTACCAATGACCTCCAGCTGCCTTCTGTTGCCTGCACTGGAAGTCGTCGACCGCGATGTCCCAATAAAACAGACTGCCTGGCGTGCCTTGTGAGAATCCTTTGGTAACCGTTTTCTCGACGGTTCGGGAAATGAAGGATTTGCTCACTTTTGGTTCAGATAGGTAGCTGCGAACGAGTTTGTATGTGGATGTATCGCAGTTAGCTTCCCTAAGTCGTTGCAGAGTTGTAGACCACCATAAGTTGATGAAGGCTCCCTTTATGTCCACAAAGATTGCCACTGTGTAGTCTTCTGGATTATCTATGAATGATAACATTTTGTTCACAGTGGCTTCTGTCCCCAGGCCCTTTTTATACCCAAATTGCTGCGGAGATGCCAGTCCAGCCGCTTTATATTTCTCCTGGATCTGGGCAATGATGATTTTTTCGAAGACCTTGCCCATCACAGGTAGCAGGCCTATAGGATTTCACCAAATCTTTTTGTCTCTTGCTATCTTTGAAAATAACCTAAAGTTCCCCTCTTTTCCAAACTTTCAGGAAAACTTGCTCCGTAAAACATTCTTTTAGTACTGTTTCTACCAAATCTGGGGCTTTGCTCTAGAGTCTTTGATTGTCGCCATATCGATGTTGTCGGGACCTGGGGCACTTCCCAGTCTGCATGACGGCTTGAGCTATTTCAGCTCTTTCCAACGGGCGTTGGGAATGTGGACCTACCTACTCCAGGTTTTGCCTGATGATTTCCTCCTGCTCGGCGGTGTAGGAGATGGTGTCTTCATCTGGCACTAGTTATGCTAAAATTTCTTGGGTGGTGTCCTCCCAGTGCAATGCATGCTCCCCGTCACCCGTTATTACAGTGCTTGGGATTGGAGCTGTCCTCAGTTTTCCTCTGATGATCTTGTTCACTATGCCCCATGGTTCGGTATTTCCTGTTCTGTGTATTAGGCTTTGCCAGGCAGTTGATTTCTTCTTGGTGACAGAGTGAACAAAATACATTGTTTATTTGTTATAATCTAATACATGTTTTTGTTCATATTTTTCATGAGAAAACCTGAACAAATCCCGCCCTCTTCTATCAGTATTGGTGGAACTGGTTTGAGGAGAGGAAGCGAAACTTTGTGGTTGGGAATCGGCGCTGGAACACAGAGTCAACCAATAGTAAAAGATTCTGATCTAACCATCGCACCTTTGATCTGGCACTTGTAAAATTCCTCCTCCCGTTGGATGAAATCATATGTCGAGGCCATAACAAGAGTTGATTTTAATTTGTTTAACAGACCGTCGAGTATCATATTTGCGTGAGTGAGGTACAGAAACTTCTGGAGAAGATCCACGGACGATGCTACACTTCCCATCGGAGACCGTAATGGTACGGTAAGTACATAGTACTTTTCATTCGCAAAGACAAACTAAGTCAGTAAGCGGTGCATTTAGGAACCCCTTAAGCGAAACCCGTGATTATCATCACAGAGAAAGAACTCGTGCTCTCTTTTAATTGAGCTCGCCGCAATTTTGTATATGGTGTACAATATCAATGTTTTTTGAGTATTATGTAGATGTTGGTTTTATTCTTTGTATTTGTTTAAAACAATCCGAATCACCTTTGCTTGGTTTTCTAATCTTAATTAATGTAAGTTTTACTGCCTTAAAAGTAATTTTATCCTTTCTTGTGGATGACCATAATTCCCATTAAAATAATTGTTTCTGTAAATGTGGATTGTTTAAGTAAATTTTGGAAGTAGCCCTTCCTCAGCGATCAGACAGTACTGAGAAAGGAAATGATATGCATAATTTTAAGAATTTGAGAGCAATAATAACAAGTGGCAACGATCCTTACACATAGGTACACCACATACTTATCATCTGCCTAATCGGTTGATTGACCTAATGGTAGGTGTTAATACATGTGGTACGATATACCTGCTATAATAATAAATCCTTGTAATCGCAATGCCCAGATAACATGGTTTCTAATGCCTGCGCATTCCGCCCCAGTCGTAACCTCCTTAACCTAACCAGAAAATCCTACCAGATGCAGGGGACCTACAGATTAACATGGAACCCGAAACACGGATGCGTTCTGGATTACTTCACATTAAACAGAAAACTGTGCTGGAGGTGAAGATCTGGTTGAAGGCCTCTGAAAATCTCCGCAGAGTCAGTTATTCGAATCTGAAACCTTTCGATCTCCAGTCAGATACCTTAACCACTGAGCCACCAGATCGCCTCGAACTTACTGCCACGACGCCGCTGATGGGAGTTCAGCACATCTAGGGTCGATGACCATCATGATTCGTAGCATACCCGATATGAGCGTTGTCCACTGCAAATGAAGTTTTCCCAACATGTAACAACCCTGTCTTCACCCAAGTCAATCAGATTGTGTCGTTCTCTAAGTTGTACAATATTTAACCGAAGTTTCATTTTTTATTTAAACAAACGAGTAACTTTCGCTTTTACTTACATTTTTATTTTAAGAACCTTCCTTAATTGTTATAAAATCACGTTTCAAAAAATTAATACTAAGAATACGAATAATAATACGTATAAGTCACTAAGGGGAACAAAACCCGTCGCAGGTGGTAGAGCAGAACACAAGGTGACGAAACATGCTGGATATCTTCCTAACAAAGCCCAGTATAACCTTGTGGGGTCGCAATTAACTGAAGGAGCAAGTGATCGTGGAGCAGTTCTGATGAATATTAGAGAAATCAATAAAACAATGGTCAAAATTGATGAGGGATATAGGTACAGTTACAGAATTAACCCGAATTTGCTACGGTTGTCATTCACCCCACACACTATCGTACATACACCACCAATTAATCCAATAGTCAAAATGTATCTCAGTATACAAAATACATGGACATATATTGACATGTCAATTAATTAACAGGTAGCTTCAACACATTCACTCCATAGGAAACTTTTTAAGATTGCTGTTCACCCCAAACATGGTCATTTGATGCAGTATAAATTGGTACAACCCCGCCAACCAGGGCCCAACACATGGGAAGCCAGGCTCTGCCTGTCACAAACCAGCACAAAGTGGTGGAGTGATAGAGGAGTAACACCTCTTTAAAAAACCTTGGTCCATCTGGCCCGGATGGTAGTTCCTTGTAATGGGCCCCTTGCCAGGGTACGGTGAAGACCTCAACGGCTGACTCTGCGGAGAAGATGGACTTCGGTACGGAGAGTGAGGTGGAAGGGGCATCTGCAAGCAGGCGGAAGAGGCACCATTGTACAAAATTGGTTCCCAACGGCTGTGAAACCAGAAGAGGTTCCTAGTCAGACGGACTGGCTAAAAAGGCGCTTCACCTTCTTTTGTGCGTGTTGCGGCAGTCCGTTGCAGTTTTCGGTTCTTGATGCTGCATGTCCCATGCTATATGTGCCGCAGCGGATGGTTCCAAAATCATAGTGTGTGGGTCACTTCCTGGCAAGTTGAGATCCACCTTAAACAAAGTCACGCCTGTGGCACTCTCTATTGCAAGTCCAACGGCGATGGGATAAAGATAACGGTGGCAGGTTTTGAGTGAAACTGGGAGCTGCTAGTCTTGACCTGCACGTTGGCGGCAGATGTGTGATGGTGGCCTTCCTGAGACCCTGTGATCTACTCAGGAATCCGGTCCTGCATCTGTGTCTGGGCAGGCCTATTCAGGAACACCGCTGCCCACCCTGAATGGGGAAGGCTCTAGAAAATGTGAGCTAAACATCGGAAGATCACTTTTGAACCTGGCTGGGAAACCGCACCCAGCAGGTCACTCCTTTTTGCGGTCGAAAAACTTAAAAAACTACAAAAACCATTATCATTGGCACGTGGAATGTAAGGACTTTACTGGACCTGAATGATAATCATGACAGACCCGAAAGAAGAACTGCTCTCATCACCCATGAGCTAGCCAGACTAAATATTGATATTGCTGCTCTGAGCGAAACCAGACTCTCAGGTGAAGGAAAAATCAGCGAAGCTACTTCAGGATACACCATCTTCTGGAAAGGAAAAGGGGAAGGAGAACGCCGCATTCATGGGGTTGGATTTGCAGTGAAAACAAAACTGGTAAGCGAACATCGACTCCCATTTCTATCAGCGAACGGCTCATGACTCTCCGTATACCACTCTCAGGGGACAATTACATTACTTTCATCTCCGCATATGCTCCCAGTTTAATGGATGATGAAGAGGCAAAGAACAAGTTTTATTGCCAACTGAATGAAACTCTACCAGTGATAAGCTGCTACTACTCGGTGACTTCAATGCTAGAGTGGGAAGAGACAACCAACTATGGGAAAAGGTTATAGGTAAACAAGGTGTAGGGAACTGCAATGCAAATGGACTGCTGCTTCTCTCTGTGTGTGCTGAACATGAACTCTTCATTACAAATACTCAATTCCGCCTACCAAACCGCTTCAAGACTACATGGATGCATCCACGATCCAAGCATTGGCATCTCATTGATTATGTTATCACCCGACAACGTGATAAAAAAGATGTTCTCATCACTAAGACAGCAAGGAACATTGATGACTGCTGGACAGACCATAGACTTCTTGTGAGCCGCCTGAGACTCTCAATAAGTAAAAAAAGTAAAAAATCACGCTCCTTCCACATGAACCCCTCCAAGAGGAAATATAATGCTTTAAAACTCCGCATCGATACTGTCGCCTCAAAATATCAAGATGACATTTTAGAACAACTGTCCAACAATCCAATCAATACAAGGAACGTGGAATCAGAATGGACCACCCTTCGAAACATCATCACGAAATCTGCAGAGAAAGTAATTGGCTACGAGAATAAAAAAAGGCCAGATTGGTTTGATGACAATAATGAACAAATTTTGACCCTCATCAGTGCGAAACGTGAAGCCTATCAACTTCTTGTTCAAGATCCAACTTCTGTGACGAAGAAAACCCGCTTTCAGGCCCTTAAGCGGAAATGTCAGACAGAAATAAGGGAAATCAAGAATAACTGGTGGCAACAGAAAGCAAAGTAACTCCAAACTCTATCAGACGCTAGGGATCTTAAAAAATTTTATGCAGGAATTAAAGAGCTATATGGACCTACTAGCAGCTCATCTGGCTCACTAAAAGCAGCTGATAACACTACCATTCTTACCGAGAGCCAGGACATCTTGAAGCGCTGGAAAGAACACTATAACTCTCTTTTGAACCGTAGCTCTACTGCTGCAGACGATTTCCTTAGGAATATGCCGCAGCACCCTCCACAACCTTGGATGTCAGTCCCGCCAACTTTCCAGGAGTTTTGCAAAGCACTGAATAGCCTGAATCCAGGTAGAGCTCCTGGACCAGACAATATTCCTTTAGAACTGATTCGAAGTGGGGGGTTACCCTTGAAAACCAGGATTTTCCAACTCATTCTTCTCATGTGGGAAACCCGGGAGGTGCCTCAGGACATGAAGGATGCTAACATAGTCACCATCTTCAAAAAAGGGGATCGAAGTATCTGCAACAATTATCGTGGTATCTCTCTTCTATCTATAGCAGGAAAGACTTTTGTTAGAATCCTGCTGAATCGCCTTAAAATTATGTCAGAGAGAGTACTTCCAGAATCTCAATGTGGATTCCGTGCCTCAAGGGGCACCACAGACATGATCTGCAGACGATTTCCTTAGGAATATGCCGCAGCACCCTCCACAACCTTGGATGTCAGTCCCGCCAACTTTCCAGGAGTTTTGCAAAGCACTGTAGCACACATAGCCTTTGGACGACTTACTCGGCGAGTGTTCCTAAACAAAGATCTTAATTTAAGCACCAAGCTGATGGTCTACCAAGCTGTGGTTGTCTCCACGTTGCTGTATGGGTGTGAGACATGGACACTCTACCGGCGAGATATTAAGAAAATGGAGCGATTTCACCAGCTAAAACTTCGCTCTATAATGAACATTAAATGGGACGACTATGTGTCCAACATTAGAGTCTTGGAAAGAGCTCAAATGTATAGCATTGAAGCCCTCATCATCAGCCACCAACTTAGATGGGTTGGACACGTTCAGCGTATGAGCAACAGTAGACTCCCTCGCCAACTTTTATACGGTGAGCTCAGCAGTGGCAGCAGACCTCGCGGTGCCCCTAAGAAACGCTACAAAGATCAGTTCAAGAAGACCCTGAAGATAACTAATATAGACCTTACCACCTGGGACAGCCTCACAAAAGACCGCGTTCTATGGCGCAAAACTACCTCCGCAGCAGTGGCACGTTTCGAAGAGGAGCGGCGAAGTCTGGCAGCTGAATCCCGTTTAAGGCGGAAAGCCCGACAAACCCTACCGCGCCAGCCACCCACATTTGGGTGCAGTGTGTGAGGACGACTGTTCTATGCAAGAATCGGCCTGATCAGCCACCAGCGCACACACAAATAAACACGCAAGAGAGCAACATAAACTCGGAAACGAGTATGGCCGACGACGACGACGACGACGACGACGACGACGACGACGACGACGACGACGACGACGACGACGACGACGACGACGACGACGACGACGACGACGACGACGACTAAATTGGTACGCTTGTAAGTATGCTATTTAGATGACTAAACCAATTTTTATTTATTCTCCAATTTTCGAGTCTACCGAAGATCACGATCACGATTGCGGTTGCAACAACATTCCTCCGCGCTGACTAATGACGTCATAATAATGTAGAAGTCAATCGCAAAACTTCTTATTTTTAAACAGTGTTTAGCTGGTAATATACCCTGGACGATTATTTCAAGCTCTGATTAGGTTGTGATATACCCTGGACTAGCATGACGCCACTAGAACTAGTTCGGTAAACATTTATATCGGTGTCCTACAGTATAATAAAGCGAATTCCTCACGAGATCGCGATTTCTAGTAATTCCCAATTTCCGAGTAATAGGCGGAGAGCTTCAGTTTCTTCACCTACGAGAAAATGGCACTAATGTGTTGAAATTTGGTTTAACTGCATCAATATAATGTCATCTTCACGTTTCCCCCTGTCTTCTTACAGAAAATTCTTCACAAATTATATTGAAACTGCCGAAATATGAGACTTCGCGTAACTGGAAAATGCCATCAGCATTGCAAAAACACAAAAATTAAAGAGGTTGGCGATAAGTGAACCAATTTGACTCATTCAAATCCACAGACACACATGCACACGCATAAGACATATGGGCTAAATAATTACAACTTATATCTTGGTAGAATGGTTTTTGATACCTGCGATCTTTACCAGTTGTTCTTCATCGGATTCCTTGAGCCAATTACCTCCCGCGTCGACCACGAGAGTCTGACAGTACCTATCATGAGACCACAGACTCAACGCCTGCTGGTCTATATCTTTTGATGTGATCACCAGATATGGCTGATGTGCCACTGCTTGAGACACTTTCAGCGCGCTGTACACGGTCCTTGCGTCAACTGCAACTATCGCCACCAACGGAGACTCCTCCAAGACTTGACGTACTACATCTTTACTCCCAGAACTGAACTCTAGTTGGCACTTCTTCAGCCTTGAAAACCGACCATTTATGTCTTTAATCCGTTCTTGCACAATTTCTCTCCATGTTGGCCAAGATTCCGACAGCCAGCAACAGTTTATCCTCTTCTGCTTCCCAGAGTGGTCGCTGGGGCTATGCCAGTCAGAGATTCCACTCTTCAGCCGGACGAAGATATCGTTTGTGACGTCATCAGGAGTGCCCGAGTGGTCTGTATTTCCCTCTTGGTGGCAGCGTCTAGCTGGTCGATAGTCAGACAGTAAAACATACTGAAAGTTTCGAGGAACGTTGACCCCTGTTCATACTCAGCGTGTGGGTTATTGCTCGGCATGTCATCATCTGTGGTTTGGAACGCCTCCTGTGAACATACATGTCACCAATTAATTTTTAGGACCATTACTTCGGCCGTGGCCTTTATAGCATCATCATACGAAATAATAAGGAAAATGATATTTACAGTGGGTAAGAGAAATTTCGGAAGTCGCTCACCGGAAGTGGCTATAGTATTTTGGAAGTTTTCTACAATCAACTAGAGGAAATTTGAGATCCTTCCCATTTAGCACGTGTTGTCCTGACCTTCGTGTGATCATCTTTCACCGCAACAAGGATGTTGAAAAAGCTTTGAAAAACAGATCACTCCAGGCGAATGCCGGGATGGTTCCTTTAATAGGGTATGACCGAATTCCTTCCCGTTACTTGTCGACGAGGCTTAAAGCCATAAGAAAAAAAGACCGTGAGAGATCACTACTTTTTTCTTGGAGAAAGGAGGTTTACAGCTCATCGATGTAGATTTCATTAGAATCTATAGAGGAAAAGCAACGGGGATGAATTTGGCCACAGTCTTTTAAGCGAACTTAATCGAAACATCTCGATATCGCCTGGAGTGATTTCAGGAAATTATAGAAAACTAAATCTGGATTGCAAGACCGTGAAATGAAAATCCGTCCTTCAGAATTTCAGACCCGAACGTCAATCGCTTACCCACCAGACTCTGTACCCCATTGTGGTGAAAAGTACAATTGTACTCAATGATGCGACAGTATAGGCACATTCATGGGGAAAGAGAGAAAATGAATACTTAGAGATTTGGGCTTAACTTCTTCTATGTCATTTTAAATCCTTCACAGAAGGTAAATTTAGAAAAATCATAATGGAAACAATTAAGCTTAATGTATGAACTTCTTCGGCAAATGTTAAGCATTCTAAGAGGAAAATTGGTGGAATATTCATATTTAAGTGTTATGGAGTTCAGCCATTTATCAAGACCAGGAGGATCTGGATTAAGATGAAGTCCGTTATTGTTTGTTAAGGCAAATTTTCCCACTCCCAATTCAGACTGCTATCAAATGACATTCAGTGACGAAAGTCCTTGATGCAAAAAACCGCCACCTCCATGCATGTACCGAAGTCCCCACTATTGGTATAGCATAAGGATACAATGTGTGAAGGTCACATTTTTCTGAATGGTAGTTATCAGTGCGGTGTAATTTTTACCTGTATGGCTTCTGCTTCCAACAAGTGCAGTCCCATCGGGTGCGGCTGTGCAGGAACGGTGCCTTTGGCTCCTTGAAGCCGCCTGTTTGTGCACAGACCAAGTGTGACCTGAACGTCGCTTCTGTCTGAACCCATTACAGCAGCGATATCTGGCAGAGTCTTCTTGATCTCGCAATACGACCTGAAGTAATGAAGAAGGCTGAAGTCTGACTTTTTATCGGATGTGGTCAGCAAGTCCTGTTGCCTGCTGACATCCTTCGTGAGCTTGTGCTTGAACTGCAGCAGCAGCAGCCGTGTCGTTTCAGGCTCTTCAGCGTCCGTCCACACCAGGACTGCGTCATCGAAGGCTCCCGCTCCCTCGTGATTGGTCGGAAGGATTGTGACTGGGTGACGCCTCGCATGAACAGAAACGTCAGCGCCGCTCGCTCGTACTCGGTACCAGAGAGATCAACGGCGCCCTTCCGCCGACGGTAAGTCTGCGGACTGCTATGGACAGAGACTTAGAGTCAAACACGCGCTGGTCATAATGAACCAGAAATAGGCGAGGGCTGGGTGAAGTGGCGAAGCTAAGGTTTGATCATGTTTTAAGCTGACTTAGAATAAACCAATAGGCATCAAAATTGGTGGTTACATACTTCAACTATCCTAGCACACATTTAGAAGTTTTTAGTTTCCTCTGAGTTAAGTTTAGTGCCTAAAGTAATTAATTTTTTTTAAAAGTGGCCAATTAGCTTAAAGATCAGAAACGTGAGAATAGAAGCTCTAAATTTACAAAACAATGAACTTGATTTTAAGAAAAGTTATGTAATACTCCTCTATAATAATTTGTATTACTCTTCTTAAGTTAGCCAATTATAATAATCCGTTCTTAACTCATTAATCTTTCTACCTAATTGTTTCGTAATTAAAGTCCACAGGTTTTTAGACGGTTTGGCCCTTAAATACCGCCATTCAACCCACGTACGCGGACAGAGGAGCTACTTAGTTCCATTAAAAGGTTCTTATTATCCAAATAAGACGTCTTAGCTTCATACAATCAATAATTTGTATTTTATTGATTAAAGCCCGATTACTGCTCTTAACAACTTTATTTTTACACGAGGCACAAAACTACAATTGAAAATACACTCGTTCTGTATATTAAGAAACAATCACTGATTCATCTGGCATAATACAAAATATTAGATCGCCGCCACAACTTTGGCGCACGACCTCTCACTCCCGCTCACGGCCAGAGACACTCCCTCTGCACACACTCAAAACCATAGATGTTAACATCACTTATACTACCCTTTTTTACATGCTTAGTATCGTCTGTGATTTCCGTGAGCATAAATACAATTGCTTACAATGCATATTCATACATTTATTTTAATATTATAATATATACATCTAAATATATATATTCCGGGCTAGTGGATATGCTATAAGTTCTGTTACTTGGAAACATACAAATTATAACGAGAACAAGGGATTTTGACATTAACTGCAGTTTTCACAAATGAAAGTTGTTTCCTTCAACTCCAACACAGAGTCTATGAGTCCAAATGTAACACGTTTGATACTGGGTCAATCGTTCTTGTAATCTTAAAGCTGAAACACTTTCGTGGCATTACAAGCAATGTGTGTCTTCTTGATCATCATCAGATAACTATTCTTGGGTTAGATATCTTGCGCTTGATAGTTTTCTTTCTATCTTTGGTTCCCTCCTTGTCCTTCTTGTTTTAGGTTTTTCTTGATTCAGGTTGATTTTAGCATGATGTCAACACATCTGCAGAACCTCTGTTTCGACCGTTGCTTTTGCGTTTCCCCACTGCTATCCCACGAGACACTTGGGCTCATGGAAAAAGACGTTACAGTACCACCACAACATCAACTTTTTAATAAAACCATTTTCAAATAGAAATAATTTAATTGATTTTGATTTTTTATTATTATTGATGTACTCCAGCTTCAAATAAAAATAAAGTATCTATTCAAAGTACTGTACATCGGGAATTTTAATAATCCGAAAGGAACAGAGTTGATGTTCTGTGAGCTACGTGGTGACTTTGCCGGGATTGACGCCGTTAATGAAACATAGTTCAACCGTAACAATGCAATTGTCAAATCGTGAATTTGAAGCCGAAACATGGCCCTTACAAAACAATTTTTCTCAGAACAGGTAAATAACATGATTTCATATTAACAAATATATAAACTGAACACTGAACAAAAAACAGGGTGGTAAAAAACCATAAATATTCTAATAACTTTTAGATATGACACGCTGACCAGACAGAGCTACTAAGGAAACTAAGTGGAAGAAGTTATTTTCTCCGCGCGATGGCATCACCCTTTGTCCCCCAAAAGGTGATGTAGCACTAGATCTGACAAAGGCGGTTAACAGAGTGAGCCATAAAATGATAGTAAATACGGTAGAAACTATTGGAGTGGATGAGAAAGTAATTTTCTGGGTAGAAGAATTTTTAAAAGGTAGAAAAAAGAAAGTATAGGGTAGGAAATGCAGTATCAAAAGAAGTGGAAGTGAAAATGGTAGTGCCACAGGGTAGCGTATTGGGACTATTGCTATTCATTATTCTAATGAATAATTGTGTTGATTGTTTACTATCTGAAATTAGATTGTTTGCAGATGACATAATGCTGTATAAAAGAATCAAAACGATAGAGGACTGTAAACAGTTGGAGGGTGATCTGGACAGGATATCTAGTTGGGTTGGTAAACATGGCATGAAGATAAATGCAAAGAAGAGTCAGCTAATTAGATACACAAATAAAAACCTAAAGGCTGATTAGGATTATAAGGTGGTGAAAGTGTTGCTTGCTGAAGACTTGAAATGTAAATATCCTGTCATTACATTTGATAACAAACTTAACTGGGCAGGACACATTGGACGGGTGGTAGGAAAAGGTTTCAAAATTCTGCACTTATTGGAGAGGGTAATGAGGGGATGTAAGAGAGAAGTAAAGGAACTGGGTTACAAAACTTTGGTCAGACCATTTCTCGAATATGGTAGTGTAGTATGGGATCCACATTTTGCGTATCAAATATAAGAGTTGGAGAGGGTACAAAAAAGAACTGCTATATTTGTTTCTGTAAATTATCCAGAATGCAATCCGTAACAGATATGATAAAGGAGCTGAAATGGGATTCATTGCAAGACGGGAGGAGGATGAAGAGGGTTATGGGAGTGTACAAGGCGTATATTGGTGATGAGGCATGGAAAGATATTGGTGTAGGTATGAAAAGTAGTGAATGGAAGGGAAAGATGACCATGACCACAAGCTGGCACTCAATTTCAGCCTCAAGGATGCGGGATGTTTCTCTTTTTTAGGTAAGGGTATCAGGGATTGGAATAATTTACCGAAAACCTTGAAAGAATTTAAAGTTAAAATCTGTAGAGGGAAAATGTAGGTGGGAGCAGGAAAAGAGACAGATGGGTGTGTATGGAAATTGCCACCGGAGCGTGTGCTCCACTGCAATTAAATTAAATTACCTGAAAATCCGATGTCTTTTCCTCTCTCTTGCTTTAAATTGGTTATGGCAGGGTTGGCTTAGTGTATTCTTCTATTTCTAAACGTTCTCTCTAGCTTCTGAATGCTTCACCGCAGTAAATACTAACACAAAAATCAGCATTTTTCCAATACAGAAGACAGTATAATTCACTGAGGGATTCTGTAAGCAGGACTCATTTCGCTTACTGGCTACACAGTGTTTTAATTTATTAAGTTATCATGGTATATGACAAAAGTTTTCAATCTGATAAATTCATAACATGTGTATATTATGTGTACTGTACAGTTATTTCTTCTTCTTCTTCCCTTTTTTTTGGTCTCTATGCCTTATTGACGTCGAGGTCATTAGACGGAGGAACGGAAGTAGTGATTTGGGAAAACCATGGAAGACCCAAATCTGGATGGTCGGATGGGAATTCGAACCCACATTCTCCTGAATGCATGGACAGAGTGTTACCGTTCTCCCACCACTCTCGGTCTGTGCGTTAAGAAGTAATTCGTTGATCATTTTTGTTGTAATATTAGCATAAACAAAAACAGTTATCATTCAAAAAGATACCCATCGTGTATCGGCGCAAATTCAGATTTAAACCCTTAAATTTGCATTCATGCAGTGAGATGGAATTAAATAATGGTGACATGTTTATTAATAGCTATACAACTAAAACCAAAACAAATCAACAGCTTCCGTCACCTGATTTCAGCAGTTGCGTAAGGAGGGATTATAATATTCTTTAATAACAAATTAGTTATTAAGCGTTGTGCCAAAAATAAATTAAAGTGGATTCATGAAACAAGAACAAAGCTAATTATTCAGCAATGAAGTTGGAAGGACCGAAAATGTATGCCATATAGTACACTAAGTTTATATTTTGTTATATGAGACGTATACAAAGTAAAAAAAATAAAAACAGCTTTTTAATGCTTTAATTCATAGCATATAACTGGATGGCTTGCATTTGAATTTATTTCTTTAAAAAGTAAACTGAAACATAACAAATAATAATTTTTACTTTACCTGATGGTATCCATGACAGACTATAGCCCGATACACAGAGCTACCGAATTCTCCCTGCAATAAAGATATTATATTAGTTTTTCAAGAGTAAATGATTCATTAAACATGAATTAAGATCCTTCCCGTAAATTGAAAATTGCTCTTGGATAGTGCGATAAATGTTATTTATAATACTGCTAACTGCTATTGTATTTTAACGCAATATGGTGGCAACAGAGGTAGTCATCGATACATCTATTTGTATATTGTAGCACGAAGGAAAAGCTTTCGAAATCTTCATTCAGCAAATAATTTAGCCTGTTACATTTTAGTTGCAAAAAAGTGCATCAGATACTTACGATGCCCGTGGATGAAATAAGAAAAATTTAGCTTAGGTGGACAGAGCCAATAGGCATAACAGTAAATGGACAAATATGGGATGAAAATCATAGTGGTAAAGAACAAGTTAATAGTGATGGCAAGAGAGGAAAAAGATGAAAAATGTAATGAAAAGATTCGTAAACAAAACTTTGACATTGTAGGTAGCTTCAACTATTTAGGAAATGATTATTGTAAGATTCCATACGGAATTCAATAAAAAAGATGCAGCATGGGAATGCATTGTATCAGAATATAAGGAATCTTATTTGGGTAATACATTCGTTTTGTCTCTACAACAGGGAAACATTAAATGAGTTCCTTGAATACCTTAATGGACTTAAACCAAACATTCCTTTCACCGTGAATGTGAAGAAAAATTGCTCTCTTTCTTTCCTCGGTATCCTTATCAAGCGAAGTTTGGATGGAACTTTTGCACTTAATGTGCACCGCAAATCAACACACAGACCGCTACTTGGATGCTAGCAGCTACCACAACGCAGCTCAAAAGAGTACCGTGTTATCTACTTTGGTAAAAAGGGCAAGAGAAATTTATGACACAGGAAGCCTCCAAAATCTCTGATAAACATTCAGGCAGAACGGCTACTCTGAACATCAAATAGAGCGGTGGTTGAAAGCAAGAAAACAACCAACGGACAAGGAGTCGTGCCAAATGCTTTGAATCTGGTCCCTTATGCGGAGAGTATTCTGCGAAGATAGATGGGATACTTGATTTCAGAGTATTTTCCTGCCACCTACAAAAATTCAGGATTGTGTTTGTCCCGTCAAACACGACCCAGGTGTAAGAATACCAAGGGTTTATGCCATACCCTTTGAATGTGGTAAATTCTATATCTAGCAGACCACCCGCACCATTGAGATCCATTGCGCTAAACATAAGCACAACCTTCGCCTGTTACTACTAGAGAATATGTCATTGACAGTGGACATAAATTGGTCTTTAAAAATGTGGAAGTGCTCGCTCATCCCCTTACTTTTGGAAATCTATCATAAAAGAAGCTGTCGAAATACGATTTGCTGACAGTAACTCTGAGTTGTACATGGAAACAGGCACTTTCAATCCTCAAAGATGAACAGAACGTCGGCATTGGTAATAAAGCCTATACGAGCAGAACTGTGCGGCACCAGAATCGTGAAAATCGTCGTCTACTCACGCTAATTTTTTTTTTACTGCTTTACGTCTCTCAACAGCGAGGTCTTTAGAGACGGGAAAGGATAGGGGGCAAGGATGGGGGCAAGGAATGGGAAGGAATTCGGCCATGGCCTTTTGAAGGAAGCATCCCGGCATTTGCCTGTAGTGATTTGGGATACCATGGAAAACCCAAATCTGGATGCCCGGACGGGGATTCGAACCGCCGTCCTCCCAAATGCGAGGCAAGAACGCTAACCGTTACACCGCCACGCTCGGTCTCACGCTAGAACTTTCTTGGTTATTCCTGTGTCCGGTCCTCTCTACCCGGGTGAGCTGTGACCACTGGAGCATTCCCAGGCTTGGTGGTCAAACGAAGTGTCGGCGTACAAACGAAAGGTCGGCGGCAGTGCTAGAATTTCGTTTATAAGTAGAGGCGTATTTGTTACTCCTAACTTTCAGACTCGGGCGTAAAATGAACATTTTCAGGCGTAATTATATTTTAACTATGAAAATACAGAGATTTTATAGCTTACAACCTACTCCAGCACAATTTAAAATTGTAAATAGCTTTTTTAAAAAAATATGGTATGCCAATATCTTATCTACCACAATTGTAAAATATGTTAATACAATTATTGAGTTTTACACACTGATTTTCATCTCCAGTGATAACTTGTTAGATTCCTACATATTCTTGAATTTTTTCAATTTCATCGTCGGAGGATTATTTCATTTAAAATACAAATAAATGAACATGTAAACTAAAATCTGGAATATATTTTCCTTGATGTACAAATTCTAAAAATAATTTAATTTCATAGTTTTGCAAGATCGCTGAAACAAAAACATTCAGTTTATTTAATATACTGTAGCTACTTATCTGTATAACTGGTATAAAGTCAGTAATTTTACGAGACATCTTAACTTCCTTCGTTAAACGATTAACGCACGCACTAAAATTGTTTTGTTATTTCCTGGTTCTTCTCCTACGTTGTTACCACATGTCCTGAACTTCAGAAACGTATCACAGATCAACAATACGACAGTAATTATAATTGAAATTATTCATTGAATTAAACCTTGAAGACGCAAAACTCAAAACGAAGTTCTCAAATGTTAGTTTTTTAATTTAAGTTTTGATACCTAGGCGTATTTACTACGCCTTTGATTGAGATTGCAGGCGTAAAACGAAAAAATTAAGGCGTAATTACGCCTAACGCCCGGTCAATTTCGAGCACTGGTCGGCGGACATACGAAGACTCGGCAGTGCAGAAACAGTGCATAGTGTCTACCGCGCCAGAATCGTGTAACAAGGATAGAAAAATGAACAACATTTTACAGCAGGCGCTTTATCGAATCTACAATATAACAGTGACTACTACCAACATTTCGTGTAAGTTCTATCAATCGAATCGTCGTAGACACTAAGCGTAACGCATTGGTGTTTGATAAACAAATGTAATGGAAGTATTACAAGCCATGAAATCAGAACAGAGTGCAGCAAAACCCATAACATAAACCAGGTATGGGCAACCTTTGCTTAGCTGAGGGCGTAATTTCGGGACTTAATCACGTCGCGGGCCGTAGGTAAGAAATCGCGGGCCGCAGTTAAGAAATAAGTAGGTAGTAGTAAATAAAAAGACGATAAAAATTCACACATTTTTTATTTATTAGAATTACAATAGCATAATCAAACATACAAAAAGCAAATTAACTAAAACAGATAGAAAAATCAAATGAAAATGAATGAGAGACTTGAGTTTGAAGCTTATTTGAAATTTCTGAATCTCTCGCGGGCCGGATTGAAGCTGGTGGAGGGCCGGATCCGGCCCGGGGGCCGGGGGTTGCCCATATATGACATAAACAATCTATCTGCAGTTATTGATACACATAATGTATACCCTGAATCCATTTAGGCATTATTATTTTTATGGATGCTTCAAATATATGTTACATGTTTTAACGATTTGTTCCTATTAATGCATGACATTGAACTCACTTTAATGACGTCACTCTGATACGTGATTGTTAATAACCAAAAGATCATTCGTACGTTCAGCAGCAAAATTGTTCCACTCTTATGAAATGCCGGAAAATTGCCACAAAAGCTGAAATGTAGTGCAATCTGCCAAATTTTATTTTTCATGACTATATAGTTGTGCCCAGTCTTTAACTATATACTTTTTCCGAAAGCAAACGTATACAGTCTTGTACAATGATACAACAGTACGTAGAAAATAACAAGAAGAAGATATATGCTCACAACTCTTTAATTTTTCAGTTACTTCACCCTTCGATTTGGCGATTTAAGACTGCGATGGCGTTCGTGGCTGTTCCGATGGTGAGGAGCGAGTACCCGTCGCCGCGTAGCACTTGAATTACAGACCGGGCCTACTGTCAGGCTCAACCTTACACCCATTTTTTTTTTTTTTTTTTTTTTTTTTTTTTTTTTTTTTTTTTTTTTTTTTTTTTGCTTTAGCCTAGGGCTAATTTAGCCAGGTACATAGGGATAATTTGGCTATCCTTTATTTGAACATATATCTCCTATATATGATTTTTTGTTTTTGATACATACTTGTATATTAGTTTACAGGATTTTTTATTGGGGTGGGCGAGAACCTGCATAAGGGTTTGTATATCACTAATCTGTAGACCTTTTTCTAAATACTCCTGTCTTTCGGCTTGATAGTTGATACATCTCAGCATAAAATGATATATATCCTCTTTCTCTGCACAGGATGTACACATTGGGGAGTCACTTTGTTTCATAAGGAATCTTTTGTCGTTTAGTAGGGCCGGCTCTCAGCCTGTTTATGCAGCTTATCTCCTTTCTGTTGAGGTCCAAGCGGTCGTACCAAGGTTTGTCCTCAATTGTATTTATTATTGCTCGGTACCATCTTCCCACTTCCTGCCTATCCTCCCGCCACATTTTTTCCCATTCTGATTTAGCGTAGGAAGATATTGTGTCCTTATAGTCGGTAAATGGGACGGGGATGTGTTCCTTGTCTTTGGAATTTAGTTGTTTCCTTGCCGTTGTATCCGCGCTTTCATTGCCCACTATGCCGACATGACTAGGTATCCATTGCAACTTGACATCTATCCCTTTTGCTGCGCTGCTCCTTAATTCCTTAGCGAGGTCGTAAGTTAAGTAGTTCCTGCATTTCCCCTTCGGTATTCCCAAAACCGCAAGGAGGGCCGCTTTGGAGTCCGTACATATAACTGTATTGGTTTGGCCAGTTTGTTGTATGTACTCCAGTGCCATTAGTATCGCATAAGACTCCGTTGAGAAGGTTGAAAATTGCGTAGGTACCGTAAACGCCTGATATGCTTTGTATTCCAGGTCCACATATGCTGCTGAACTGTATTGACCTCTTGACTTTGAACCGTCGATGTACACCTTTCTCCAGCCTTTCCAAGTTTCATTTAAGGTTATTAACGTATTTTGTTTGAGTTCTTCTGGAATGTGATTTTCTTTTCTATTAGTACATTGGTGAGGGAGGTATAAATGTTTTTGGAGAAGTTGCATCTTTGCCATACTTCATCTTCCTGGAACATATTATTTATCTCTCGTTTGTGTATATTCCACGCTTCAGTCATTTGCATGTATTCTACTAAGGCAGATGTTGTATGTTGTTGGCGTTTTTTTGGGCCGGTCTCGTGGGCTAGGATCTTCACTTTCCTTATCAGCGGATGTTGACTAATGGAGCATGCTCTGGTCCAGAACTGGAGTCCTATCTTCTTACGTCTGAGTTTAAGAGGCGGGGTTGCTGTTTCCACCTCCATCACTTGAATCGGAGTTGTTCTGAGAAATCCACCAACCACTCGTAGGGCAGCAGATTGAATGCGGTCCAGTTTAGACAAGCTTGACTTGGAAGCTGATTGATATAGGAAGCCCCCATACTCCATTCTACTTCTTAATACATTCCGTTATACGGTGCTAAGAATTCTTGGATCTGCACCCCACTTAGGCGTTGCCAGTGCCTTTAAGCAGTTTAAGCGCTTCAATGATGATTGGTTTAGCTCCTCGATATGTTTCTTCCAAGATAGTCTGGAATCCAACCACATGCCCAAGAAATTTAACTTCTTTCACCATCTCCATTTTATTTCCATTGATAGTTATTATGAAGTCGCCTTCTTGGTACTGTCTTTGGGTGAAGACACCATATTTTGCTTTTCTGCGGTGAAATTTCCAAACCTTTGTCTAGTAGTTGTTTTTGAATGTCATTCAGCTCTTCTTCGAGCAGCTTCCTTGCTCTTTCCTTGTTAGGATGGGATATGTACACAACAAAGTCGTCAGCATACTGTAGAAAGGAAAGCATACTCCTAATTTTTTTACCTGTCCCTAAGGTATACAGGTTGAATAAAGCAGGGCTCATTGGGTCGCCTTGCAGAAGACCCTGGAAGACTTGCCTGCAGGTCTTTTCTCCTCCACTTGTAAAAACATTATTCACTCTGATTGCCAAATAGTTATGGCACCATCGACACAAATTACTCGGGATGCCACAGTTGATCATGATGTCCTTCAATATATCGATTTGTACATTATTATAGGCGTCTTTGATGTCCAAAAAAGCTGCCAGTAGATAGTTCTTCCTGACATAGGTCAGCTGGATGTCCGTTACTAGGGTACTTATGTTGTCTATGGTACTGAAACCCTTTCGGAATCCCATGGTTCGCCGGTCTAGTATGTTGTTGCGTTCAATATGCCACTCTATCCTATTCTTAATCATTATACACATTAACTTAGTCATGCATGAAATGAGAGAGATTGGTATGTAAGACGTAACATCATCCTTTCTCCTGTGGGGTTTCGGCACGGGTATGATTAAGGACATTTCTCCATTGTTCTGGAACAAATTTGCTTTTATCATGTCATTAAACAGATTAACCAATTCCTGCTTTTGCCTCTGGGGGTAGGTTTTGGATCATAGAATATGTTATTGCATCCATGCCTGGAGCAGTGTCTTCTCTTTTTAGGGCCCATTCCAATTCTGATGGTTGGAATACAGGTTCATCATTGCCAATGGGCGTTCCGGCTGGGTCGCTGTATGTATTGGTTATATTTTCTCTTGGCACAAAGGCGGGGGAGAAAGCAGTTAAGAATTGTTCAGCCGTATCTTTATCAGCTGTGATCCAAGTGGATTCCATTCGGTCACCCCTAAACCATCGTAGCTTTTTTCCATATTACTTGGGTTGGAGTGCCATATTTCAACTGGAGCAAAGGTTTTTTCCATCCCTCTCGTTTTTGCTCTTCTAATTGTTCTTCTGGCTTCTGCAGACCTTTCTTAAGTTCCAGAAAGTTTTCCAGGGTTACATCGCGCATGTATAGCTTGGTGGCTAATCTTCGAATAGCGACTGCTCGCGAGCACTCACCTATTCCACATATTTTCCTGGTAGGCGAAGTTCTTTGTTTTGTATTACGCGCAGGAATTGCTACTTCAGCAGCGGAGAATATTATTTCCTCCATTTTGTTGTATCTTGCTTGCATATCTGTCAAAGGTCCAACACACTGCTCCAAATTCTTCCCAATCGCTTTCTGATACCGTGACCAATCTGCCTTCTTGCAGTTCCATTGCCTAAAAGAGAGAGTGTTGCCCTGTTTTATTTGGTTATCAAAGCTTATTTTGAGTACAAAGTGGTCACTTCCAACCGTATCTCGAAGGATTTCCCAGTTGGCTCTGTCAATAAGGTCCTCTGTTAGTAGTGATACGTCAAGTGAGGTATTGTTTTCATGCGGATGACCAAGTCTGGTTCCACCTTTGTTGTTGAGAACAAAAAAGAGAGGACTCAGAAATGGCTAGGGCCAGCTCTTCTCCCTGGTGGGACCGCCCGGATTCTCCTGCCATAGGGGATGGTGAGCATTAAAGTCACCACCCAGGAAAACAGCCTTGTGGTAACTGGTTTAAAAAATATGGTCCATTGCTCCTCCCTCAACAGTTACTTGAGGGGGCTTGTATATTGCAACGATTGTCGTGAGGGATCCTCCCGTTCCAAGATTGACAGATAGAATCTCCACATTGGTCACTGGGTGGTGCAATTCGTTGAGTAGCCGACTTTATATTCTTCCTAACCATGATGGCAACGCCACTGTATCCGTCTTCTCTGTCTTGCCTAAAGATATTGAAGTCCTTATGGCTTATGGTGGAAGAGTTTGCGCAACCATGTTTCAGTGATTATCAATACATCTGCTTTGGATTCTGTGATTACTCTTTTAAAAGTCTTCCCACTTCGGCAGGAGGCTGCGGGCGTTCCATTGTAGAATGTTCAATTGAGTCTGCCTATCCATTTTAATTAGTGCGTTGAATACTTCTAATGTGTATCCAATTACATCCATTTCCTTCATTTCTTGCATGAGGTTTCTCGCTAGCTTCTTCTTGAATTTTTTTAATAGCAGTATCAGGTAATTTACCTTTCATATGCTGTGCAAGAGTTTTAACAACTATGTTTACTATAATACGAACTAAGTTTCCTCCTAACTCTGAACTGCTTACTTCTTTTGTGGTTGTGTTCTCCGTTTGTGTGGTGCTTGATTGTTTTGGCACTGGGTTTGCGATTTGGGGGGGCCCACTGACTTGCGTTGTTGTTGATTGCGTTGCTGTTGCATGTACTGCATTGGTTGCGCTGTAGCTGTGCTGAAGGTCTTGCTTCGGAGGGATGGAAAATCAGCTGATCTATATTGGTATCCTTGATCTACGTTTGTCCTCCTCCCATTCACCGATTTTTCTTTGATCTCCTCTTGTCTCTTGCGCTCAGGACATCCTTTGTCGTTGGCATTATGCTCGCCACCACAGTTCGCGCACTTCTTAGTTTCGCTAGGGCAGCTGGACACGTTGTGTCCCTCCCCACACTTTAAACACCTCTCCTTTCCTTTGCAGTATTTAGAAAGGTGGCCATATCTTTGACATTTAAAACATTGCGTCACTGGTGGAATATAGGGTGTCACTTTGAACCTTAGATAAAATATTTCTATTTCTTCGGGTAAATATTGACTGTCGAAGTTAGAAGAACAGTCTGAAGGGGCTGCGATTCTATTCTGCCCTCCTTGGAGATTTTCTTGCTAAATCTTCTTACTTCGATGACTTGAGCTGTTGATATAATATTAGATTTTAATTCATCTTCTGTTAGATCCGTTGGAACGAATTTAATTACACCTTTCCTTTCCACTCTGTTGGCTGGTATATATGCTTTCAGTCCTAGCGACTGTAGAAATGCTTTGTTTCTACAAAGCTGTTTGCTGAACGTGGATTTATATAGTCCATTGACATTTGGTTCTTTACTTGCTGGTTTAGCCGTCTCAGTCCACCAACCTTATTATGAAAGATTTTTCCCAGCTGGATAGGGTGAAGTGTAGAGCCATCAGAGAGGGATTCAATTATTACAACATATGGTCCTTCTGCCTGATCGTTGTATAGTCCTCTTTCCGCTGCACGGACAAGGTGTGCTTCTCTCTGAATTCGTCTTCTTTGACTATGTTCTCTTGATTTGCTGTCTCAATTCTTGACCTGATGTTGCCATGACGTTCCTCTTCTTTGTTTGAGATAGGAATTTGATTGACAAATTGTAGCCTGACTGCTGGATGTTTCCTTATTTTGCGCTAGGCATGACTTCTATTATCATGGCTTCTTCTGCCTTTTATTTTGTGATAATTTTCTTCGCGACTGCCCTGCGTTTTTTCCTAAAATTATACTTCTCTTCTTCCTCGCTGTCATTTGGATTGGCTCTAGTTTCTTCTTGTTCTTTTCCGACATGTCTTGATCGTTGTAGTATACACTTATCTGGGTGTTTGTCTTCTTCTCTTGCCGGGTTTGAACCATCGCTTGCTTCTGCCATTTCTCTCTGCCCCTCGTGCGACGGCGGGCACGCCGAGATGCACTACACTGCGCGATGTGTTTCAGAGAAAATTGACTTGTCTTGACGAAAACTAAATTGAACTATTCACTTAAACGCTCAAAGTTCTAATAGTTTTAACACAACCGAAGTTGACGGTGTTGATCAGCGCCCGGAAGCGTTGAGTCCGGTTAGCCGATGCGCGACCGTAAACAACCACTCACTTTCCTGCTCGACCACTAGTAAGCGAAAGCACTATTGACTTCCTCACTCTAACGCTGCTAGCAGCACGAACTGACCTTACGCCCAGGGTAGGTCCTCTGCAATGTATTTCCGGCATTGTCCGGCAGAGGCCGCACTGGCAGCGACAAACCGAGTGAGCCTAGACATGTTTGCACGACTTTACGCGGCACAACGTTGCAACTCGTCACTGTGTTCCTGGAACCACTCCACCACACTCCTGGCCTTGTGACATGGAGCATTATTTTGTTGAAAATACCACTGCCGTTGCCGTTGGG
>JARYHS010012330.1:0-10132 GCA_031002005.1 Vandiemenella viatica
TTATTCGAATGCATGTTGAATGTGGCTTTAGTAACGTTGACACTACTGAAGGCGCGAATCAGAACATTTTGTGCCGGATGAGTGAGTACAGTATTTGGCCGTCGGGTGATTCATTAGTGTTGGCGCCCGGGGAGGCAAGCAGTCGTGTTTAAACGAGCCGCTAGGAATAGCCAGGCCAACTGCTTGCGTCACGGCGAGCCCCAGCCATTAACACCTGCTCTCAGTCTCACGAGCCGCAATCACAACACATTTCTGTTCGAAAGCTCACCACTAATGAGAACATGCAGCCACGTTGAATTTCACTTTTTGTATTGAGAAATGAATCTTTACATCTGAACAATACAATGCTCCGAAGAACAAGCCGAATCCTTAGCTGAATCTCGGTTGTTTAAAAAAAACTTCTGAAATTTAGTACTGTATATCCCTTTTCTCTTTACATGCTGAGTAAGTCTTTACTATGATTTCCCCCCCCCCCCCCCTAATGACTTTTCACCTCGACTACGTCGAGGTCATTAGGGAAGGGGTGGAGGGGCAAGGAACGTGGTGGAATACGGCCATGGCCTTTTAAGGAACCATCTCGGCATTCGCCTACAGATATTTGAGGAAACCATGGAAAATCCAAATTTGGACGGCCGGTCGGGGATTCGAACCCATGTCCTCCCGGATGCGAGGTCATAGCGTTACCAACCACCCATTACACTAGCTTACTATAGAATCTGACTTATTGCGTAAGAGCCGCTGAAATGTTCCTCTCATGTAGTAGTTTAATTGCTGCTACAAACCTCACATACTGATAAGCCAAAAAAGTGATTAGCAACATGAATACTAAATTTCTTTATACTTGAAAAAAAAATATCTCCTGATGACGAAGGGCCAAGTCCCGAAATATTCATTGTTTTTCCAGTTCTTGTGCTTTTTTATGTGTTCATCCCATGAAACCATTATCTAAGGCAAGCGGTGATTCATTTCGCAATCCTTTTATATATACATGTAACTTCAAACCATACCGTTTCCCACAAATAAAGCAAAGGCTGCGAAAACGGTCAAGATTTTGCAAACTATCGCCGGTCTACAAAACGACTTGGTTCATTCGCTTGCATATCACAAGTTCATCAGCTCTATCGGATTTATGTCTGCATCTTGTTTACCACCATTCATTGGTGTCGGAGAAGGAGTGGGGACAAGCAAGAGGAAGAATTAGGCTACGTCATTTTGAAGTAACCACCTTAGCATTACCCTGTAGTGATTTCGGGAAAACATGGAAAACTACAATTACGATAGCGGGGACACAAATGAATTCTTGTACGCGCCTTATCATAGGAACCGTCCCGGTATTCATACAAAGTATTTTCGGAAAACCATGTATAGCTCGTAGCTGCAATCGAACCCAAGTCCTGCAGAATGCCTTGCGGTTCAGTTATAATGGGAACATATCTAGTGCTTATCTGATGTCAGAAGCGAGTGTCGGAAATAAGCGGAGTTAAATTTAGAACGCCCAAAGTAAACGACGTCAGAGACAACTGGGGCATTGTTGAAAAGAAGATACCACCACACCTTCCTGCCAACAATGTCTCGATGACGTAATTAATTTCTGCAGCCGTAACCATTCATTAGGCCTTCAGATGACACATCACTTGGCACCTCGGTGCTGCTAAGTCCCTTAATGTCTGTAGCAGCAACAACAACCGTCATTACTCATAAGGATTAACGTCGCTCTAAGAGACCTATTATATTCAACAAGTAACGTTAACAACTTGATTCATAAAGTTCGTAACATAAACTCGTAGTACAATGAAAAGTTGGAGAAGAAAACTTCCACTTAAGCAGTTCTTAGAAGCGTAAAAAAATTGGGTCTTAGACATTCGCTGAAATGCATCAAGAAATTACTAGCGACTTCGTACGCGTGGACTTACAGTTCTTCCACTGAACCCGTCTCATGAATAGAAACAATTTGCAGCAAAATTTGTTGTTGTTTAAAAACAGCAACAAATTGAGAGGGGAGGAGGTTAAATGTGAGAGTCTACATACCACAGTTCCTCCGACAGATTTTTGTTCGTGGTTTAAAATTATATCACTTTCTGGGAACATCTAATGTCAATACCGTTTTTGATTTAGCTGTCCTTTACCACTAACCTTTGGGGTTTGGAAACCCGTGAGCTAGCTATATATATTTGCCCAAGGGAAAACACGTCTTTTCTAAATATACTCCTGTTTCTTTCATGAAATTTATAGATAGATCATTCCCAAACTGACTGCGAGAGGGACAAAGCCAGGGCGACCGATATAACACGCTATCCATCTGACTGTCACCGTTTGGTTAGTTTTCAAACTTTTGTGTTAAAATATGTTATTTATCTTATAAAAAAAGTATCCTATGTCCTTCCTAATAATACATACTATATAAAATTTCATCAAGATCAGCTTAGCGGTTTAGTCGTGAAATCGTAACAAACAGAGACACAGGGTTAATTTTGCATTAACAGTATTACTAGTATAGATTAATCGGAGGCATTTCTATATGAACAAAAAAGAAAACGGACACAGTTAGTTCATGAAATTTCATCCTTGAATAGTATATCTTATAATTGTATCAAAAATCAATCGAATCACAACACAGAAAGGTACAAATACAACGTGACAGCATAATGTAAATTACCTGAGGATCTATTTTCAATTAGCATTAAACTCAATTAAGTTCGTTCTCGCTGTACGCCCTTACCGTATCCATTTAGTCATACTTTCCATATAGCAGATGCTTTCCCGCAGTATCAATCGTGGTCTGGAGCAAAGAAATCAATAGTTACTCAACTAATCTCAGAGCCGCCGAAGCGAAAATATTTGCGCGCGCTCGCCGCCGGAGCTATTCAGTACGCAAACAAATCGAGACCAACTGTTCGGAGCGTCGCTGACTCTTAATTTGCCATCCTTCTTCAATTCGCCAATGACGTCACAAGCCGTCGTCCAAGCCCATTAGAGAAAAGTCGCAATAGATTTTTTTTACATATACTGTCAAGGTGTGAACGCGTTCTCTGGATTTCGAAGAGGGCTGTTTTTTCTCTGCGGGTTCTGCTCAGTTATCTTACGCAGTGCCAAAGATCTTGGGAGGATACAATATTGTGAGGCTGAAATTTTAAACCAAGGCAGCATGTTTCTGTCTTCCACCTTGTCGACGTCGAGGTCATTACAAGGAATTCGCCATGGCCTTTTGAAAGAACTATCCCGGCATTCGCCTGGAGTAATTTGGGAAAACCATAAAAAACCCACTCTAGATAGCCGGAGGGGGACTGGAACCCGCATCCTCCCGAAAACGAGGCCAGAGCATTAACACCCACCCACCAAGCTCGGTTTAGCTTGCGGTAATAATCCAGTCGCTAAACAGACAAACAACTTGTACAAACAGTCTTGCTACTTACACTCTCTAACTGACTATACCATGAACCTCAGTTTGGCGTGTTAGTTTTGACAACAGGCTGTCATAACAAAAACTGATCAATTCCGGAGGCAGCACTCAAACCGGTAATCAGCGATAACAAACGACATTTCGACTAACGCAACATGGCAAATAATCAGTTATTGCATCTGGAGCGAAAGTAACTGCTGGGTATGTTGAGGTGAATCGGGTGTTAACTTTTTTGATAAAAATAGATTTTTGCCCGAAATTTATTGCAGAAAACTGGAATGAGGACGATCGGTAGGATAAGGTGTGAGATGGTTTTTTAAAGCAAATCATCCTGAACCAGCATGGTGACGTTTTAAGAAGATCGGCCAAACTACCGTGTCCTATGGGGAAGCCTGAATGGCTATGAGAAGGGAAATAATAAGAAAAAATTGCAGTGGCTAAATTCAACAACTATTTCTAAAAAAATTAATACAACTATAAATCTTCATATCATTTTAAGTATAAAACATATAAATATTGATGTCGTGAATTTAGACACAGCAGAATACCACCTCAACCGATCATCCGCAGCGAAAAGGTGAAATGAGTGATGCAATATTCACGGTGTAAATACGTATGACATTTTTTGCCAGGAGACCCCGAAGAGTAGATCGGCCGCCTAGGAATATAGTTTACGTCCGTATTGTCTAATCATAGAAATGGAGGGTACAGTGTTCTCAGAAAACGAATTAATTTTAAAATGCAAGGCCAGTGTGATTGCATCGTCATCATAACCTTTCCATTAAAATGCCTCTGTCAACTGGCTTGACGCAATCTTACGTGGCTGCTAGAAGCAATACCACCACATACTTTTTTATAGCGCTCACTTATTATCAGCGTTTATGTCACTCTTCCATTCAGCCTCTTCTCGAAGAAATAACCAAGAACAGGACGCAAAAAAAAGACATGATAGGAAAAAAATGGTGATGATGTGTACGTCTATACCAACCAACATATAATATAATGAACTTATCTCCTCCTGGAGCTTATCCGTTTAAAAGAATATTTTGCAGGCCATATCGAAGCAATAAAGTATCAAATAAATTGACGCGCAGCGCAGATGGCGTGCTAGATTACCGCCCGACATAATGGATGGTAATCAGCTCCCGCACAAAAACAACTCCACTAGTCTCGTCTCCAGGTTGTCTTGCCGGTCTTTTATTTTCTCTGCTCCTCTCTTCCCCTCCCACCGGCGTTGAAAAACACTGGAGTGAAATAACGTGTTGTCTCTCGCCCAACAAGAGAAAAACGACAGCGCGCAGGCAAACGGGATGGGACGGCGGCAAAGAGTTTGATGATGGGCTAACGCAAAGAGCCTCCTCCGCCGTATTCACTTAGCCAGGGACCCCGGGGGAATACTTAAAAGGATTTATTGCCGTGTAAACTGGAAGCAATAGGTTACAACTTCAATTAACGCCGACGCTGCAAAGACGCTCTAAGCGGTCGACAAACTTTTGTTTATATTTAACAGCTCCTCGTGTTCTTAGTTATAATAAATATTTCCGTTTCAATTATGCCACAATTTGTATGAATACAATGAAAATATCCAGACAACGACAAAAAATAGTATTCAAACTGGGAAGGATTACAAGTACTCCACGCACATTGTTACAGCATATTAAATGGGCAATTAAAACGAAATGACGCTCAACTTTGATCATTTCGTTGTACCCCAAAACCTATTTGATGCAACGTCTAACTTTAATTACACTTCACTAAAAACAAATTCGTCATATGGTGGATATTTCTCCGACATAATAAGAACTATAAATGTTCTGTTTTGAAGCAGCCAAAAATCTAAGATCATGCACCGGATATTATTTTTTTTTATTTTTGCTATCATCATTTTCTCGATTGGTTTTAAATCTTTTTCTATCTTGCACTAACATCTTCATCTCGACATATTCGTTAGAATCTACGTCCTGAATTATCTGCTTCACATATTCTAATCTCTGTCTTCCTCTACAGTTCTTTCTTACCTTCGAGTGTTCCCACCACTAACAAATTAACCAATCCCGCATATTACATTACAGGGTCACTATCCTTTTAGTAGAATTGCTGCTTCTGGCCGAGGCCCTAAACTTTTCAAACCACACTCGCAAAACTTTTTTACACGAACAAAAACAAATACTGGAACTAGGGACGTCTATACATTTTTTGAGATGTGCAAGGAAGGAACTCTTAATGTATCGTACAAAAGAAGGAAAAATAGATATACCATTGGAAAAATTAAGGAACTAGCTTATATTTTACACACAGTAAAAAATTTAACTCGGACAGTCAATGAACACCAGAACAAGCGTGGCGTTACATAAAACAAGCCCCTTGGATTGCTTTCGAAGAGACCCTAAGTTCAATCATCAGTCGAAACATCCATCCACATTTAGATTTTCCTTATTTTTTCCGAAATCAGACAACTCAAATGCCACGAATATTCCCTGTTCTCTAAAAGGTCTGACGACATATCTATATCAATTCTATATTAATGCAGGTATACTTTATCTCCTATTCTTAATAACCCCGCCCTCCACAAATCGTAAGTCCTAGGTGTGGGGAAAAAAGTTACATGATGACATTTCGAAAACTTGCAGATCTGGTTCATAAACAGAGTTTTATTAGCCGGCCATTCCGTAAAACGAGCAGAGGGTTAAACAGGGCACGAACGCTGTAAATTAATTAATGAACGCAATTCAAAAACTCTCGTAAATCAACTCGCTTTAAAATTTTCATAATCAGATATCATTTATGAATTCACAGTGCACGGTTCCGGAAACAGAAAAACCATTAGTTTATCGGGAGATTCATAGCAATGAGAGCTGTGAAGCGCGATACACAGATTAATTTGATACTTCGTGAAAGGCATAACTCGTTCAACAAACGTAACTGAAACTTCTCCGCATCTGATACATGAAATGTCCCGTGGACGTTGATTACAACAGTTGTAACTAATCTCACTCTACTTTAGCATCCTACCTCTACCGGAAGCCACGTTTCCAAGCTTTAAATTACCGGTGTATTGTGGTGTATTTGCAGACCAAGCTCTCGCTAGTGAATATTTTCAGTTTGAATCCACTCTCATGCACCGACAGTTTTAATTAAAGACACTAATGCAGCACATATGGAAAATATAACCAACACGAAAAAGATGTATCAAATAAAACAACGTAGCTTTTCTCACATCCTGCAGTGTGACACTTTTCTCTATACCTCATGGATTTTTGTTACAGGAAAGATGGCCATCAAGTTCCATATATATAGTTATATTCGAGCGGTCTAGTAGGAAAGTGGTTAAAGCGTTTGTTCTCAAAATTCAGGTTCCACGGTTCAAATAGCGATAGGGTTTGGAATTTTTAAGAGTTGTGCTTTATCATATGAAATACATCAGGATGTTTCATCCTTCGGATTCTACGTTAAACAGCATGTGAAGTCACGGCAAGGTTGGAATGTATATATATATATAAAACTTTGAAGTGTTAACTTTACGCCAGAATGTAATTCTGGTATAATTGTAAAGAAATCAAGGAACTGAGGAATTTCATATCGCTGAACGTGGTGTGTGAACGGTAACGCTCGGGCCTGCATTCCGAATGACGCGGCTTCAAATCTTCGTCTGGCCAGCCATATTTCGGTTTTTCATGACGTCACGAAATCATTGCAGGCAAATGTCGAAATAGTTTCTTCAAAGGCCATGGCTGATTTACTTCCCCTTACTTGGTCCCCTCCCTTTTCAGCTCTAATGATCTCGACGTCGACCGAATTAAAATGTCTATTATAGATTTTCGCTTCGCTGACGTGAGATCATTAGAGGCAGGAAACATTGGGGGCAAGGAACGGCAAGGTATTTGGCCATGGCCTTTTTTACAGAAACATGACTTGGAAAAACCATGGAAAACCCAAATTTGGACGGTTGGACGGGAATTCGAACCCACGTCCTCCCGAATGCGAGGCCAGAGGTTTACCACTCGCCCAACACGCTCGGCAAAAAATAATACAGTTCCTGTAGATATGGATTCGCGTGAAACGTATTTTGCTGCATTTTGTTTCCAGTAGCTATTATTACATTACCATCAATTGTGAACCATGATAATTTGGGAAGTATAACTGAGTAGGTCCATTTGCTACAGGTAAATGTTCGTGCACATAACCGAAAATAAAACAAAGTTCTCAGACAATGTTAGATATAGAAATTTATTTTCGCTGTGGATGAAAAATTTCGAACCTTTTTTAAAAATACTCTAAAATTACTCCTGGACGTCTCGAAGTATAATATTTGATGACCAATCTACGTGCGTTTGTAAAATTCACTTTTATAAAGCGAAAGCTTTATTGAAAAAAAGTATAAATTGTTGTGGCAACATTTCTCTTGAGCATACAAACACTCCAGCAACTAGAACACACTTTAACAACTTCACTAATAAGTTCCATCCGGAGAAAAATATTATACTTAATCTGATAAATATTCCCGAAGATTTTAAGAAACAGAAATTGTATGAAATGCTTACTTAAGCAACGTGGTATACAAGCCCACAAAGCACTTGAAGCGACAAAGCTGTATGGGCGACGCGACACGACGTGTCCGACAAAACTTATCACTCAGCCAGGAAGTCTGACAACGGGCAGTGTAGAGCACGAGAAAAAAGAACTGTAAGTCCTTTAACAAGATATTCAGCACATAATGAAGTTCAACATCAAACGAGACAGAATTTTTAACTTACGTTTCCGATCTTGTATTTCAATAATTGAAGGATGTATTTATAGCTCATGGAGAAAATGTACTTCATTCGAATTCAGCGCCGACAGATAATGGGAATTGTCTTTGTAGCACAAGTTGTATCCTTTAAACATCCTCTGAAGTAAAACTAAAAAATAAGCACATAAATGATAGTAAATTCGTTTTATCTCATATCCTGGAGTTAAAGAGTCCTCCGCTGTGATTAACATAAATGATAGATCAGTGGGATTAAAGGATTGCAGATTGAATCTAAAAAATCTCCTCGGGTATTATTTTGCCACCAGGAATCCATTAAAATGGCAGTGTTTCAGCTACATTCTAAAAAAATGAGTAGATCTCATGAAACGAAGGGCAGAATTAAAGATTTCTGGTTGTAAAATCGAATATTAAATACTTTGCAACAACATCACTAAACTACGATAACGAATGGGACTAGATGTTTTATTCGCCGAAGTGTAATAAAACAGAACTTTTAGTGGGAAAGCGGGTTTCACACGTAAATTTTTTTCGTGCCACTGAGCTCAAGTGATAGTCGTATTCCTCTCGTGTTTAGGCATTTCGAAGAGAAATACAAGTACCTAAATCAGAACCTTTGCTAGAGCAACAAGTAATTTTACGCCATGTTTGATTCGTAGAGGGGTTGTTTTCCATTTCACGAAAAGAAAATTGTTGCTCAAGGTTTTGGAACGTTTTTTTTTTGGAAAATGATAGTTTTCTGGACAAACTATTTAAACATGGCACGTTAAACAAATTACACGTCTCATGGTAAAGTATACAATTTGAGAAAAAGGTTGCTAAACATACATTCTACATAACGATCACCGTCAGGGACTGTGGAATGATTTCAGTGTTGGCACCTGATGCCGTCGACACCTTTGGAGGGCACAGAACCGGTCGCATCCGGAGGGAGGGAGGGTGGACCAACTCAGCAGTAGATTGTATTCCCAGGGTAATGGGTTCTACTGTTCCACACGGCAGATCTAATGTTAATGTCACCATTACACTTGGGATTATTAACTACTTTGTGTCTGCCGTTTATACAGAACCAGTGACAATGAACCCCGAATGCAAATTCAAGCAAGCTCTGTCTGAAGAATATAGTTTCAGTTTGGTTTCAATTTCCTAAAACCACTTTTTGGCAAAAATTATTCCGTTCAATTCGTCAAATAATGACTAAAAGTTTTTTTTTAATTTTAAAAAGAAATCTAATTTGGCATTTCGGGCACAGCCATCAAGATCTTGACGATCTTTTTCCTCCTGCATCATTGCAAGACATTGTACGGACACCATAAGGTATGAGGAACAATTTGCTATAGCCGGCTGTCTTTGGTAAGACTCTAACCAAGACCCTTCAAATCTGTAAGCTGACTAATCTTATGAGTCCGGGAAAAAAAATCTAAAATACTTAAAACACACCAAGCCTGGTAGGCGAATGTCGTGGCATTCAAAGGATGCGGATTTAAATCTCCGACCGGCCATCCAGATTTTGCTTCCGATGGATTCCCAAAATCACTACGGGCAGATTCCTTCCAGTTCGTTGCCCCCAGTTGTTCCCTGCCTTTAATGACCTAGATGTCGATAAAGCATAAAGACAAAAAAAAACACTTGAATAAAATTTTTGTTGCTGTCTAAACCCATAAAACCATCACAGTTTTTTTATGGAACAAGCAAAAAAATATCAATATCATGTCCGCGATGTAAATAAATTATGGAGCATTCTTGGCAATTTGTTACAAATGTATACCTTATCTCTGTATGAAAGAGTTGATTACGACCATCGTTTCCTAACCGGATACCCCCCCCTACTACGACGAAACAGTTTCGTGCGACTTAAGTAAAAAGTAGAACCAAGGCTCAGACAATATTTGTGGTGAAAGGTAAATTAAGATGATACAGGGCAAATTAAATATCAGGTGCGTCCATCGTCACCGCCACCTCTAGGTACAGACATAGCCTTCCTT
>JARYHS010012331.1:0-56981 GCA_031002005.1 Vandiemenella viatica
GGGACAATTGGAGATTGAGACCTGGAGGATGTCTGGTGTCAAGGATATTCTGATCTAATGACTTCGACAAGGCATTGAACAATAAGGGGGGGGGGAAGACAAAAAAAAGAGGAGAGAGTTTGAAGTTTAAAACATTTGTGTGAATTATAATGGCTACAATATTATCTATCAGTCAACACATTTCAACAGCCAGTTCTGTTTTCATCAAGTGTTACGTGGCTTCCATTTGTTGCAAGCCTACTGTGACTGTCTCAACTAGTCTACCTTTTGTCACACTACCCCTTATGTAATTGGAAGCAGTGCACCTGACCTTTGTCCCTTACCAATTCCAAAGTAAATTCAAATGCAGATCCCTGCCAAAGTCAGCTTGTAATATATTTTTTATTGCAGTTATGTTACGTCAGACACTTACTAATATTTTATGGATATAATTACCCAGTTCTTAATATTAACTTAATGCCACTTTGTGGATTTTGCTGTATTGAAACACTACATACCACCATTTGTAGCTGAGACATACAACGCAAATCATAACTAAAAGTTCAGCTGCTACCAGGCTGGTTGAGCAGAGAGTTGGCATGGGAGAACTTTTGTGTATGGATGTACTATTGTCAGGCATATGTGGTCCATTATTGCTATAGGGTTTTTCAGTTTATAATTTGATCATACACCCATGATGCAATGTTATGTCTATAGACCACTTCCATTAAAAACTATACTAGCGTGTGTGTGGCTTTTAGCTCATCATTGTCTGTAAAGGATTTGTATGAACATTATACTATAAACATGTTTTCCACCTAAAAATCTTTAGTTTTGGATACATCTTTGTATTTCTGTAACTTTACTTTGAGATGGTAGCAAACACTACTGCAATGAAGGAGTTAATAAACCAGCTGAATGCTATGCTAAACCATACTTTAAATTGTGTCAGCAATATTATTCATCCTAATAACTAATCCAAAACTGGTGACCATGATAAATAAAAAATATAAACCAATGAAAGTCTGAGGTGTCATAAGGTAACTAAGCAGTACGGTATCTTATACCTGTAAAAAGTGTGAAAATAAACGAACAATTAAAAACTTAAATTCGGCATGCAAATCTAAAAACTGTTATCACAGAAATAAATTTCTGGTGCCAGCTTAATGAAGAGATAAATAATGGAAACAAAATAAAGGGATTTATACTTCCTCCCAATTAATGTATATACAAAGTGAAAACAAGAACTATTTCCACAATGAAAAATAATTTATAGTACAATAAAAAAAGTGATTTGAAGAATTATTTATGTTAAAAAGTGATGCTATTTGCCAATTGTGGAGCAAATAAATTTCTACTAATGTATATTTCTTCCAAAATTTTCTGTTTTTATTTGTTACCAGCTGTACCCCCAGCTGTGGCTCAGTCTGGTTAAATGGATAAAAAATAAAAGAGAAAGCACACATTTCTAATAAGTTTAATTTCACAGTGCGTGTGGGTATACAATATGTTTTGTTGCTCCATTGTCTGTACAGATGTAGAGATTCACTGGTTTGCCAACTCTAGAACACACAACACACAACTATCCATGTAAGAACCAATCCGTGTCTAGATCTAAACTGCACAATTCTATCAATTGACTCAGAGTTTTGTGGATGGTGATTGCAAGGGCCAATCTAAATGATAAATTACAATCTCTTAAATTAAAATGGCATATCTGCTGGAATTATTCCTATTAATGCAAGGAATGTGGACATCTTTACCTTTGAAAACTCCTATGAAGCTTGTTAATTCTGCGACATCACTCATTTTTTTTTACTGCAGGCTGCCTGTCATTGCAAAGCTTTCGCTGGTTGATATGCTGCAACATGATAACTGGCACACCAATTTTCAAATGCAGTACCCGCGGTTGTAACCCTGGCAGATCAAGTTAATTCAAAAATGCTCTTGGATAATTAACTGCTTTATCTGCTTCCACGACAGAGTCGACAGGCTTGTATGTGACTTTGAATGTTAAACTGAATAATATTATTAAGTTCATACATATCTGTTTCTTGACAGCAAGAATAGCTCATTCACTCAGTCAATTGTGATTCTTATAATTGATTTGAACACTGAAAAATACTTTTTCAACCAACTCTTCTTTTGACGTTACTAAATTTCAGAACTTATGAGGCAATTAAATTGGTACTGAGGTCAGATCAAAAAACACCTTTCTGTTCCCAATTTCCAGCAATTGATGTGAAATATCTCAGCTGATCGATTTTTTGCAGCTAAACATGCATGTTTGCAGTAAATTTCACCATCTTTACATGTCGCCACAAAGTAGACTATTTCACTCCACCCCACTGAAAAAAAATAAAACATCAAAAAAGAAAAAAATACTACTGAAATAGTAGGTACAGTAAAACCTTGGTAAGTCGAACTTCAAGGGAGACGTGAAAAAATTCGATTTCTGAAGGTTTCAAGTTATAAAGGGTTTTGACTTGGAGAGGTTTTTGTAGGTAGACGTTTGGCTTGCAGAGGTATTGTTTATCATCAAACTACTGGAGTGGATAGAAGAATTTTTAAATAGGTAGAAAACAAAGTTAGGGCAGGAAATACGTACAGTATCAAAAGAAGTGGAAGCAAAAATGTGAGTGCCACAGGGTAGCGTACTGGGACCATTGCTATTCATTATTCTAATGAATAATTGTGTTGATTGTTTACTATAAGAAATTAGATTATTTGCAATGACATAATGCTATACAAAAGGATTAAAACAGTAGAGGATTGTAAACAGCTGCAGGGTGATATGGACAGGATATCTAGTTGCGTTGGTAAACATGGGATGAAGATAAATGCAAAGAAGAGATAGCTTATTAGATACACAAATAAAAAACTAAAGATTTATTATGATTATAAGGTAGGGAAAGAATTGCTTGTTGAAGATTTGAAATGTAAATATCTTGGAATCACATTTTATAACTGGGCAGGACACATTGGACAGGTAGTAGGAAAAGGTTTAAAAATTCTGTATTTGTTGGAGAGCATGATGTACAAGAGAAATAAAGGTATAGGGTTACAAAATATTGGTCTGACCATTACTTAAATATGGTAGTGTAGTATAGGACCCACATTTTGAGTATCAAATACAGGAATTTGAGAGGTTGCAAAGAAAAGCCGCTAGATTTGTTTCTGGAGATTAACGCAGATCGCAATCAGTAACAGATGTGAAAAAAAGAGTTGGAATGGTATTCACTGAAAGACAGGAGGAGAGTGAAGAGGGTCATGAGAGTTTACAAGGCGTATATTGGTGATGAGGCATGATATTGGTGTAAGAATTAAAAATAATGCAAGGAAGGGAAAAGATGACCATGACCACAAGCTGGAACTAAATTTCAGGCACAAGGGTGTAGGAAGATTCTCTTTTTTAGGTAAGGGTGTTGGGGATTTTACCAAAAGCGTTGAAAGAATTTTAAGTTAAAATTTGTAAAGGTCAAATGTAGGTGGGTGCATGAAAGGGGGAAGATGGGTGTGTAGGGAAATTGCCACTGGAACTTGCGATCCATTGCAATTTTAATTAAATATTATAATACTATTAACTTAAAAATTTGTAGGCATATGTAAACATTAAAAAAAAAAAATTGCAGGTAATGTAACATTAAAAAACAGTCAGTCATTTTTTTGCTTTATGTAATTTGAGCATTTTATATCTATAGTAAACAGAGCATAAAATGTTTTTTTATTCTGCATTGCTGGATTGCTCTGTAAAATTCCTTGAACTGTTTAATACTGCTCTTGCAAATTTGGTGGAAACCGATGGAGCTTATAGTTCGTTACTTGAATCTTCTACATCTACATCATTAATTTCAGATTTTTGAGCAATTGAATCCATAATTTCATTATCAGATAATGATCCAGTAGTGATAACTTCATCATCACACGTAAAGAAGTCCTCAAAGGATATCCCTCTGTCAGATACCACTGTCCTTTACGGAGGAGGCTGAATAGAAATTTCTTCAACTTTGGCTTCTTTAGTTGATGATGATGAAAAACCACAGTGTACAAAACAGTTTTATGGTAGTCCTATATACGTTTCGCCATCCTCTGTCAGCAATCCTAATGGTTTGCAACACGTCGTTAGTAGAACACATGCTTTCTTCCATATTACACTCATAAAAATTAATTCTAAGAAAGTATTGCCAGAAATATTCTTAAAGTTGGTACCTTGCTTACTTTTCCTTGAGATAAAGAGGTTCCTAACTTGAAATCATTGAGGTGTAAAGGTAGTAGTTTCAAACATTGATATGTTTGAGATACAGAAGTCGAATATATTTTTTTTGTGTTATAGGGGGAAAATATACATTGAAATACCTTGTAGAGAAATACTGATTATTTTGAGTTGTAGAGGTTTTTGACTTATTGAGGTTCGACTTATCGAGGTTCTACTGTATATTAAAAGTTTAAAACAACGCGAGTTTGAATGCAATGTTGTGTCAAAATTTCGAAGCAATTGGTAAAGAACTTTTGGAGATTTTTAGCAAACTAACTTTTACATTTTTGTTTATATAGATTATCTCTTGGCTGTATCTTCTTTCTTGTGAACTATTAATGTTCACACTGCTCTCCCAATGATTTGGGTAACGACTAATTCCTCAAGGTTTTCCTGAACCATGTAATTATCAACAAAAGAACAGCAACAACTTTTGTGGTCAGAGCAGAAAATGAAATTAAAAAAATCTTTACAAAATTTCTTTATAAACAGTGTTTGGTTTTTTCAACAGAGAACAAAACCTGAAGATTTTCAGGCTGACAATGCAATAGAAAACAATACACAGCTGGACAGATTCATTTACATGGAAATCAATTCAGACTGTGTTATAATAACCCAAACATCAACTAAGTCTATTTGCTGAGCTGAATTTCTGACACCATTTTAAATATCTACCCTGTTTAGTGAAGAACATACAAAATTCTCTTGCTAACGGTAGCTATTTGTTTGATTTAGGCACTGATTGTATACAAATCCAGAATTCTCTGCATGTGTTATTTGGAAAACATTGCCAAGGGAAGATGAAGTTATGTAGTTTATTCAGGTTACTCAAATAAAAGATTTGACCTAATTATTTCAATCAACATTTAGGTAAGAATGCCCCAAATGCAGTAAGAAACCCAATGGGGTCATGATACTCAGAAATGATTGATGATTTGCAGCCACTATGAACACATTGCCAGCAAGAAGAAAAAGCTCTCTTGTGCCTGCCATATGCGAACATTGGTAGGAAGCACTGACAAATTAGCCTTTTTCTAGCAACAGACTTTTCTACGTCTCTGCTAGTTTGAGCTGAGAGGTTTTTATTATAATAATAATAATTTTACATGGACTTAATGATCTGGTGACAGTTTATTACCAGTTGCACGATCTATCACCGTTGTAGCTACCTCAGCTAATCCAGTAATTTTAAATAAGTTGGTGTAAAACAGGGGTGGCCAACCTGTGGCCCGTCTTGATTATTTTTCCGGCCCACGGGTCATCATACTTTACAAAATATATTTATTTTATAATGGCCAAAGTAGTGAAATGTATGAAAAAAATACATTATTTGTGCATCCATATTTTCAAAACTTATTTAATTTTTATTTATGTATCTTTTATTACATTTTTAATTACAAGGAAAGGGAAAATGATTCATCTCTCACCAAAGTTGAAGGCAGCGACGAGAAAAGAACATATATAATGAACACACAAATAAACTCTTACATTTTTAGTGTTATATATTTTTTAAATGTGCGTATAGTATCATTATTATTATTATATTATCTATGTTTACATGTAAGAATAATAGTAAACACAATAATAATAACTCATTATGTTTAAATTTTTTACTCCACAAATATGCGTATAGTGGGTTTAAATCTAAGATGGGTATAAATAATTTTAAATGCGGCACGCGGAGTTATGATGCAATTCCAAAGTGGCCCGGGAGATCATTTGGGTTGGCCCACAAGGCTGTAGTCTATCCCCATTAATACTCAAATTATAAACAGACAAAGCAATACAGGAAATAAAACAAAAATCTGAATGTGACAAGTGTTCAAGCAGAAAAAATCAGTATGTTACAATTTGATGATAGTATCCTCAGTCTGTTCTGCCAATAGGACAATGCTGAGAAGTTTACTTGCTTTGATTAATTGACTGCAAAATATAGTATCTCTTAAAAAGTAGAAGTGAGGGGATTGTTGGTAGAGATGGCGAGCGAGTAAAACTTATGAGCAGAGGATTGAGAAGTTTTGGAATATTAGTTGCATAGTGAGAAAGTTGCAGAGAGAAAATTTGATAGATCTTGCGTAGAAAGGGAACCTACCAATCTTTTGGAATGAACTTAGTTCAGGTAAAGAGCAAAAGAAATAAATGGAAAAACATACAATGTTAATTAAAGTATAAAATCTTTTATTCACGTTACAATAAACCGCATGTTGTAATAACTGAATTGGACTTTATCTCCAAACCCAGCAAACATTTCAACAAAAAGAAGCGACTAACCTTCATTGATTGGTAACAAATGATATCAAATGTATATTATGGAACAATTCAATTTCCAAACACCTTTTTCTGAATTTCTCAACTGTTTGAATAAGCATCACAATGAAATGTACCTTGTTTTATAACTGTTCAAAAGCCCCATCAAAATCTATTAAAACACTTGAGTGAATTGTGTCTAAGTAGACACAAAAATTTTCAAAAACAATGGATTCCTTCTCTAAAAATTAACATTGCTGTGAAATACAGTTCTACATTTACAATGTTATAATTTTCATACAGATTAAAACAGATACAATCAGAGCTGAGAATTTTTCAGAACAGCCAGTTAGCCTGTTTCAAAACTGTGTATTTCATCAATGTTGCAATTACTAAAATCGAACATCATAAACAGGAAAGAAATAAGCAGTAGATTTATGAGTCAATTATTGCCAAATTTGCAATTTTAGAGAACATGGAATACTGAAATATAAATGATGGAACTCAAGTTTCAATCTTCAGTTCTCCTGGATTCGATTCTAATGTCCAAATCTGCACATTTTCCTATGCTGTATACTGAAGAGTTCAGAAGTTAAATTTTTACCAGTTGGTACTAAGTTCACTTTATGATTACTAACTATCATAACATCAAGTACACTTTCTGCACTCATAACACTGTGATTATGTTTTATCCCAGCAGGTGTCATCTTAAGAAGACAGTTTTGTTTCAAGAAATTTCTGACTATATTTCTGAGCTTATGATGCTCAACATCAATTATGGCCTTTGATATTTATCTTTTGCTTTCAACATTAGATTAGCCATTTAGTAAGGCTTGGTTTACTTTTTTCCCTCTGAATTCCCATCAGTGATTCAATTTTATTTTACAGGTATGTGTTAGAGTTGGAGCGCCCACTCTGGTGGCAATCTCCCTACTTCCCCTCCCTTTCCCCTTCCAACCTACTTTTGCCTTCCACTAATTTTTACTTTAAATTCTTTCAGTGTTTCCGGTAAGTTATTCATCATTTCTCTTGGCAATTTATTCCAGTTACTCACTCCCTATCCTATGAAAAAAAAATTTCCCACAACCTTATGCTTGAAATCAAGTGCCAGCTTGTGATCCAAACACCTCTCTTAATTTTCCCACTAATATCTTGTCATGCTTCATCACCAGTATAGGCTTTGTACACTCCCATGACTCCTTCTTCTATCTTCCAATGAATCCCACTGCAGCTCCTTTATCATATTAGTTTCCGATTGTGTTCTGCGGTAATTTCCAAAGACAAACCTGGCAGCCTTCCTCTGCACTCCCTCCAACTCCTGTATTTGTTACCCAAAATGTGAATCCAAAACTACGCCACCATATTCCACCAGTAGTCTGACCAAAGTTTTGCACCCCAATTCCATTACTTCTCTAGTGCATCCCCTCATCACTCTTTCCAACAGGTGAAGGATTTTGGACCCTTTCGCCACCAGGTGTCCAATGTATCCTGCCCAGTTAAGTTTGCAATCAAATGTAATGCCAAGGTATTTATATTTCGAGTCTTCAACAAGTAGCTCCTTCCCCACTTTGTAATTGTAATCAACCTTTATCTTTTTATCTGTGTACCTAATACGCAGACTCTTCTTTGCATTTATCTTCATCCCATGTTGACTGACCCAGCTAGTTATCCTATCTAGATCACCCTGCAGCTGTTTACAGTCTTCTTGTTTTGATCCTTTTATATAACATTATGTCATCTGCAAACAATCTAACTTCTGACAGTAAACCATTAACACAATCATTCATTAGAATAATGAATAACAATGGTCCCAATACACTACCCTTGTGGACTCCAATGTTCACTTCTACTTCTTTAGATATTCCATTTCCTACCCTAACTTTTTGCTTTCTACTTTTTAGGAATTCTTCCACCCAGCAAATCACCCTTTTCTTCAGCTCCAATAGTTTTTACCTTACTTAGTACCATTTTATGGCTCACTCTGTCAAAGGCCTTTGAAAGATCTTTTGCCACACTATCAACTTGACCTCCCCTGTCCATTTCATCAGAAATATCTTGCATATATCCTACTAACTGAGATTCACACGAATATCCTTGCCTGAAGCCATGTTGCCGGCTTGAAAACCCTTTACTTTCCTCACAGACACCTCCAATATCTTTGAATATTAATCTCTCCATTAGTTTACCTACCACTGATGTTAAACTGATTGGCCTATAGTTTTCAACCCTGTTTATCACCCCTCCCTTATGGACCGGCACCACTATCGCACTTTTCCAGTCACCTGATAAACAAGTATCGAGACTCAATGTTTCAAGGTAAGGTACAATGTCCCATCCTACTATCTTTAAGACATCTGTAGTAATATTATCAACACCAGCTACTTTATGCTTTTTTAGATTCCTTAGTTCCTTCATGATATCTTCATATTTAATTTCAAATTTTCTAATCTGCTTCCCTCCAACTGTGCAGATAGGCTCGTTTCCAGATATTACCCCTGAATTATTGTCCCTAATGGACTCACTGAACCAGTTACTCAATAACTCTGAATCCTCCGTTACTTCTCCATCCTTATCTATAATTGTCTCAATACCCTCTCTTCGCCTCAGTTTCCTGATATAGAAATTCCTAGATGCATCAGTCAGAGGTCCCCCTGCACCAATAATATTGGCCAGTTTCTTTGACATTATTAATTCTTTAGTAGTTGTTTCATGACCTCCCCATTGCCTTGCCGTTTCTTAACTCTGTTATGTTCTCGTCTCACCGATCTCTTTAACCTCCTCACCTCCCTGTTATAGTATTAAGGTTCTGTACTTCTCTTTATTCTCTGTTTTGGAATAAACATTTCTTCACCCTTTCTTATCATTTCCTTGAACTCTTCCCACTTTGTCTCTACTGAACTTGGGCCATTCTTCCATTTAATAAAATTAACTCTGAAATATCTTTTCAGTTCCAAAATTTGTGCCTTTTTATAATTGTATCTATTTCCCCCTTCAATTCTGGTCACTGGTTTACTGGATTCCCTTGTATCCATCAGAACTGCATTATGATCACTTATTCCTCCGGTTACTTGACACCCGATTAAGTTATCATCCAGCTTTATTAGGAAACTATCCAACATGTTTTGTCCCCTTGTTTTCTGCTCGACCACCTGTGTAAAGCCTCCTTCCCTTATTTCTGTTCCTTAGTGTTATTAATCTTATTTCCCACCTAGTCGACCCCTGGTAGGTTCAAATCCCCATCAATGATGACCATTCTATGCTCTGAACTCTGAATATGAATTTAGTTTCTCCCCAAGAGCCTCATCTTTATCATTCATTTTTCTACTGCAGTAAGTAGCCAACACCCTGACTTTTTCTTTTTTATTTCCCCAGAAATCTACCCCAAGTAACTCATGGTCATGATCTCTAAACACCAGTGAACTGTAATAGTCTTTGCTAACCAGTATGAATACCCCTCCCCCAATTGGTCCTCTGTATCTGCGGTACACTCTGTAACCACCGGGAAAAAACTTATTGTCTAGTACTCCTCCTTTTAACCAGGAATCTACCTCTATAACTACTTGAGGTTCATGTATCTCAATTAGGTTTGCAAATTCCATGACTTTATTCACTACACTTCTACAGTTTACCAGTAACATTCTTATCACTGGCACTGTGATATTTTCAGCACTAACATTTGACTTCTCAGATCTGCCTGCCCTCTGTTATTTTTCCAAAAGCTGCTTTTATCTCTTCAGTATTAGTGATTTTCCTAACCATGGGTCTATACTCAATATTCCTATGATTTCCTATTTTTACCCCCTCACCAGCAGCCATTATTCTAAAAAAGGCACAGTCCCAACCCCGTCGCCACTGGAAGTGCACTCCCTCACAGCCCTAGCCAACAACTCAAAGTATTCCCTTGCCCTTCCTATTTAGGTGCAGGCCATGTCTAGTGAAACCCCACCTACCAATGGTCTCCACAGGCACCACCCCCATGACAGAACTAATGCTATTCCCAAGCAGCTCCTCTGTTTCTACATTTACCCACCTCACAGCGTGGTTCAATTGCGGCTGGTCATGGCGACTTCGGACTTACATGAGCTCTACCCTAGTGTGCTGTGCCTCCTTCAACACTTTCTTCAGGTCTCTCTATACTATAATTAGCATTTCTATCAATACTATTCCCCGCACCTCCCACTATCACTACCCTATCCTCCTTGGTCAAACCTCTACAAAGTGAACCTATATCCTCTATTACCTGACCTAAAGTTGCACTAGGTTTGAACAAAACTTGTTGTAAGCTACCTTACTCTCTATTTTCAATATTCAGTTAAAATCCAACGAAGTTTGAGGTTAACATTCAGTACATGATACTATAGTTTGAAATCGAAATAACAACATTTTAGGTTCAGAGAAGTAAATAAACAACACATAACAACCATAAATAAGAAGTTTCTAGTAAAATATAAACCATAAACTTACCTAAATGAGCATAATCCATAATAATCCTGAAGCAAAGTAAACAGGTTTGGTTAAACAACCATATCACTAATATTCCACATAATTGACCACTGTATAGCACTTTCATAAGCATAATTTCACCGTTTGATATTAAATTCACTAATAACTCGCAGTTCCAGACTAATTTAAAGCAGTAAATATGATTTTTAAAGCATCACCACATGGATTGAGTTCAATAATTAATTCCAGCACATCTAAGTAGTTTCAGAGCTTTAAAAGTAGATTTAAACAAGCTAAATAACCGGCAAGCCAATCTTATCTAAGTTTCCAATAGCCATCAACTAATAAACAGAAGATATGAATAAATAAAAATCCGTTTCCAGGTGACGTCGTAGCAACCAACTTGTAATTTTGATTTCTTTCCGGCTAACATATTTCACGAACTAAAATCTTTTCTAAAGTACTTAAATAAATAAAGGTATGGTTTAAAAATAGTTTCAGGCCACAACCGACTTTAAACAAAAAGTGAATAAATTCTTGCACCACCTAGGAAATCAGCAAATTTTAGAAATTCAACAACTTTTGATATCCTTATCCGATTTAAAAGATTTTTACACCACTGAACTCAGCAGAAGCTGGGGAATGAAAATAGTATAAACTTGATATTTTAAACTTTAGCAAATCCATATTTCGGATGTGACGTATCGCAATACTATAAACAAATGTGCTTTCCGATTAACCAATTTTCAAAATTCATTTACACCGGTCTGGAAGCTCTAAAAACAAAACCAACCACATCACTACACTTGTATCATTACGCTCTTCATCTTGTGATTTTCTGGAAGTTCCTAGTTAGCAAAATTTTTTCTAGATAGACTGTTGTCTAGGTCACTAGGCCATTTTTGATAAAAGTAAGCCCGGACATGGTCTCGAGGCAGTCGGTCGGAACACTTCGTCGAGTTAACACGTAATTCGTGGTTTAGTGGGTTTGAGTAAGCCCGGCTCACGGTGGCTGATGGGAAACCGGAAATTGGGCAGCATGGCTGACTGACGCCATTACTAACAGGATAGCCAACCATAGAAATTTGAACTTTTCTTACATGTGTTCATCAATGTGAACTCTTACTTTCATTCGGGGTGGTGCGGTCTGTTCTGTTTCATGACTTGTGATCTTCGGCAAATGATTTTCTCCGATTGCCATTGCTAACTGTGATTTTATGCAAATTCTGTGAAAATTTTAAGAATATATACTTCAGTGATTCGGACTTCGACTTTCATTTCTATTTTAGTACCTTACTTAAAGGGGGTTAATTCTGTAAGTGGCGGCCGTCTTCATCATACAGTTAGCATTCTCCAAGGTTTTTCATGGTTATAGAACTTTTCCCGAACTTTTGGCAACATTTTGGAAGACTTCAAGTTTAGGTGTACAAGCCGATACCGACCCCAGTATCCGACTCGACCCTAACATTGTGACCTGGTAACCTGAGCCCAGCTGATCCTGCAAGAGAGGGCCTACAACTCTTGCATGTCTACTACCTAGCAGCAGAACCCTTTTCTTCCAATTTTTTCCCTGTACACCCCTATTTCTAAAGGCCTGCTGCAACTTAGCTACTTTTACATCTGCATGAGGCCCCTCCCCTCCTGACTCTGGTAACAGGTCAAACCTATTTTACCAACAATTTCTGGAGTGTCTGACTTCTTGCTCCTGTTTACTGTTTTTCCCCTACGACCTGTTATTAGCTCCCAACCATTGTTATCTCCCTCTGATCCATACCCACCATCTCTATTTGACACTATAGGTCGAGCCTCCACAAGCGAGGCCCCCACATGCAAGGCCTCCAAAAGGCTTTCCACCATAGGCCTCGCCTCCACAGGATCAGCTTTAAGGGCCCTGACTCTTTCCAACAACACTCTGATCGTTTCGTCTTTCTCCCTCATCCTTACATCCATCTCTCTGATCCTTTCATCCCTAATGCAAAGTGGAAAAAACCATTTATTTCCCGCGTTCCCTCTCCACTGCTTCCCCCATGAAACTCCTTACACCCACTGCACCACATACAATTCTTCATTATCCTGCAACAGGCGCCACACTTTCCAGACATGCTTTTTCCAAAATACCTCAAGTACCTTCCAAACAAATTCTAAAGTAGCAAGAACAATACTATATTATATATTAAAATATGGTTTTACCATTAGTAGATTATTATTGAGTGGAGTAGCTTTTTAAGACTAACATATTTTAATCTAGGACAGTTTAAGCAGACTACCCACACAAAACCTACTTTATTCCTGATACTGTACCTAAGCTAGTATACCACTGACCTGGAATAGCACCTCGAACACTGCTATATATCAGTTGACCGAAAATTAGACAATTTACCTACTCTAATGCCCAAGTCTACAGACACACAATTTATTTTAAGATCCGATAATTATCTCAATCTCTATGAACTATAGTACTGAGATGTTATAAGTCCCTTTATACATTTGTTCAGCTACAGAACTCTAAATCAACTAAGTACCAACTTGCAGTCTACTATACTGTTAATCTATATATACCTGTTTTTATTAAGCAAATGAGTTATCACAATGTCCACTTCCCTCAACTTTCAGAAAATCTGTTAATTCTGTTAGTCACACCCGTTTGTCAACTTTCACAAAAGCCTTTCCTACGTAATTTTAGCCAATACTTTTACTACACAATATTACTTCAGGATTTACATGCCTGTCTCAACCACCACAGTAGCGATTTTCACACTATTTTTTTTTTTTTTCGGTTGCAAATTTAACCTAACCCCATTTTCTGGTTAGTAATGAACAACACTCACTCCAATTTATTTCACTTGATACTAATATTTTGTGGTATTTGTACTCTTAAATACAGCAACCTAGGCCACCAAAACTACAATTTAAAATTGTAAATTTAACTGTAATTTAATATAACGTGCCCTAAGAAAGCTCTCGATATTTCAGGTAAGATAATTTGCACAGAAACTTTTTCACCAGAACAATTTTTATTTATAACCAGTTGTCATAGTGAAAACATCACCCTTCATAATGTTCACCTGTAGATAAAGGGCTAGGTCCAAAAATTCCGTTTTCTTGTGTTCTTATTTTTTGTTTGTTCACACAATGCAACCACCATTTCGCCATCCTAATTTGTTATTCCTAAATAAATAAAAATAAATAAGAAAAGAAAGGGAAATTAACCCACCACATACCAAAGTGGATGGATGCGATGAGAGAACACTAATGTTGACAAACAAACAACACAATATTTCGGCATATGCCTTGCTCACAAATAGAAAAAACGGGCCATTAGGCTCGGAACGTGTGTGCACACCGAACGTTACCTAATGACTAACCGTGTTGTGGTGAGGGGGGGGGGGGGGGGACGGATAAGGAGTAGACTATCGATATCAGTATACAATGTCTGAGATAATATATTTAATATTTTGGCAGGCGATGGTAAAATGAGCAAACGTAGTAATGGTATGGTATAAACATAGCAGGAAAAAAAAAAAAAAAAAAAAAAAAAAAAAAGTAGTGATGGGTTAATTGGAATTTAACGGTGGTTAAGTCCAGGTGGGTGTCTTGTATCCAGGATATTCTGGTACGCTAGTTCCCATCTCCGGAGTTCTGCTGCAGTGGTGCTGTCAGGGAAAACTCTGACTGCTCTCACAGTGAAACAGTCGTTGAGGTTGTTGGAATCATGGCTATTGACATGTTCTGGTACTGGAAGGTACAGGTTACGAGTATGGACTGTTTGTCTGTGGCCATTCATTCTAACAGAGAGTTGCTGTGTGGTGAGGCCTATGTAAGAACTGGTGCAAAAGCGGCAAGTTAGTTAGTATATCAGATGAGTGGTTGAACAGGTGGCATGTCCAATAATGGGGAAAGTTTCTCCTGTGGTGGGGTTGGAATATGTAGTGGTGGGTGGAAGCATGCTGCAGGTTTTACAACGGGGTCTATTACAAGGATAAGATCCATATGGTGCTTTTGGAGAGTCTAACGGAGGGTATTTGTGGACTAAGATGTTCTTAAGATTGGGTGGTCTGCTAAAACATGCACGAGGGACATTGGGTAGAATTTTGGGTAGGAGAGTACGCATTTCCGGAAATGAGCGAAGGAAGTCATACCCCTGTCGCAAAATATGGTTGATGGACTCGAGGCCAGGAGAGAAATGGTTGGTTTTTGTAGGAGACAAGTGAGAGTGGTTACGTGGAGGGTGGTTGATCGCGCGGGAGATCTGTTTATGTACAAGATCCCTGGGGTAACAACGGGAAATAAGGGCTTGGGATAGGTTTTGTGAGTATTGATGGAGAGAATGAGCGTCAGAGCAAATGCGACTTCCACGGATGGCAAGGCTGTATGGGAGGGAACGTTTCGTATGGAATGGATGGCAGCTATCAAAGTGTAGATACTGCTGTAAATTAGTGGGTTTGATGTGGACTGCGGTATGAAGGACACCGTGCCTGAGCATGATGTCAACATCGAGGAATGTGATGTGTGAGCGGGAGTAAGTCCAGGTGAAATTGATGGAATTGTTGCTATTGTTGAGGGAGTGGAGGAATTCAAGGAGGTGGTTTTCGCTGTGGGTCCAGATCATAAATATGTCATCTATGTATCTGAACCACACAGTGGGTTTAAAGGGAGTGTTGTTCAGGAAACGTTCCTCGTGACGACCAAGGAATAAGTTGGCATAGGATGGGGCCATGCGGGTGCCCATGGCGGTACCGCGGATTTGGTGATATACTACAGAATTAAAGGTAAAGAAATTTTTGGAGAGAACTATATGGGCCAAGGTTGAAATGAAGTATGTACTAGGCAGGCTATGTGGTGGTCGTAGGTCTAAGTAGTATTCTAGGGCACTGAGGCCCTGGCTATGTGGAATGTTGGTATAAAGGGAAGTTACATCAATTGAGACCAGGAAGGAGTCTGGAGGTAGAGGTGTGTGGATTGTGGATAGGCGTTCAAGGAAATGTGGAGTGTCTTTCACGTAGGAGGGAAGATTTAGGACAAAGGGTTGGAGGTGTTGATCCACAAAAGCTGAAATCCTTTCAGTAGGTGATCCATATGCCGCAACTATAGGTCGCCCAGGATTACCAGTCTTGTGGATCTTAGGAAGAAGATATAGTGTGGGAGTGCGGGGATTCTGGGGACTCAGGAGGGAGATGGACTGAGGAGAGAGGCCTTGCAGGGGGCCTTGTAGGTCAAGAAGATTTTTTATTTCCTGGCATATGGAGGTAGTGGGATCTGTAGCTTGTGGAAGGTAGGTGTTGATGTCCGACAGTTGCCTTAGGGCCTCAGCCACATAGTCATTGCGGTCCATCACTACTGTGGTTGAGCCTTTGTCGGCAGGGAGGATGATGATGTTCTGGTTTTTGGACAGTTCTCTCATAGCTCGAGTTTCCATATTGCTAAGGTTTTTAGAGTGTGGGATGGAGTTAAGGAAAGAAGGTGAGGAAAGAGAGGATGTGAGGAATTCCTGGAATAGAATAAGGGGATGGTTTTGTGGGAGCCGGGGAGGATCCAGAGAAGATGCAGGTTTAAACTGTTGTAGACTGGGCTCAATCTCGTTCTGTTGACTGGTGTGTTCTCCTGTGACGGTAAAATGGTACCGCCAGAGAAGAGAGCGGCAGAACGCCAATGAGTCCCGGACCAAAGCAGCATGGTCGAACTTGGGGGTTGGAGAAAAAGTGAGTCCTTTGGATAAGACCGAAATTTGAGGTTCAGTCAGGGGGGTGGAGGAGAGATTAATCACTGACTGTTTAGGTTTAACTGGAGGAGAGGCGGGGGGTTTTTGAGCAGGTGGTAAAGGGTTTGGATGGGGTGGGTTGAGGAGGTGAGCCAAGCATGGAGTCTTTGCAACTAGGGGTGGAGTTGGTGTGTGATTTACAGCAGTGGAATGTTGATAGGGGAGGGATAGGCCTAGAGATAAATAGCTCCTAACAAGAGCTGAAAGCTTTTGAAGATGTTTTTGTGCATGATGGGCCTGCAATTGTCTGCACTCTGACAGGATCTGTTGCATATGATGAATGAGGTGAGGGAATGAAAGGCAGAGGATTTTGTGGAGTGAGACAAGTTGAGAGGAATGTTGATACGCCATGTGAATATACTGTTGAAGAACCAGCTGGGTGAGAGAAAGGGATTGTCTGAAACGGAAAGCATGAAGTGATGGGTGAATTTTTGGATGGCAGCCAGAAACTGGAAGTTTAATAGTTAAACCATTTGGCGGAATATTTAGAGAGAGGCAAGACTGAAGAAACAGAATGTGAGAATTTAGTTTGGCCAAATGTGCGGCGTGGAAATGGTAACTGGACAGATAGATTTCTGAAAGTAGCATATTGGGTTAAAAAGATAAGGGTCAGTAAAAAGTCACACAAAGAGAAAAAGTAATGACAATTCTACCGATAGCCTATGTATAACTATGGAGAGAGAGGAAAAAAAAAAAAAAAAAAAAAAAAAAAAATAATAATAATAATCTTCCAACGTCCAAAACGCAGAGTTCCTTGAACGCCTATCCACAATCCACACACCTCTACCTCCAGACTCCTTCCTGGTCTCAATTGATGTAACTTCCCTTTATACCAACATTCCACATAGCCAGGGCCTCAGTGCCCTAGAATACTACTTAGACCTACGACCACCACATAGCCTGCCTAGTACATACTTCATTTCAACCTTGGCCCATATAGTTCTCTCCAAAAATTTCTTTACCTTTAATTCTGTAGTATATCACCAAATCCGCGGTACCGCCATGGGCACCCGCATGGCCCCATCCTATGCCAACTTATTCCTTGGTCGTCACGAGGAACGTTTCCTGAACAACACTCCCTTTAAACCCACTGTGTGGTTCAGATACATAGATGACATATTTACGATCTGGACCCACAGCGAAAACCACCTCCTTGAATTCCTCCACTCCCTCAACAATAGCAACAATTCCATCAATTTCACCTGGACTTACTCCCGCTCACACATCACATTCCTCGATGTTGACATCATGCTCAGGCACGGTGTCCTTCATACCGCAGTCCACATCAAACCCACTAATTTACAGCAGTATCTACACTTTGATAGCTGCCATCCATTCCATACGAAACGTTCCCTCCCATACAGCCTTGCCATCCGTGGAAGTCGCATTTGCTCTGACGCTCATTCTCTCCATCAATACTCACAAAACCTATCCCAAGCCCTTATTTCCCGTTGTTACCCCAGGGATCTTGTACATAAACAGATCTCCCGCGCGATCAACCACCCTCCACGTAACCACTCTCACTTGTCTCCTACAAAAACCAACCATTTCTCTCCTGGCCTCGAGTCCATCAACCATATTTTGCGACAGGGGTATGACTTCCTTCGCTCATTTCCGGAAATGCGTATTCTCCTACCCAAAATTCTACCCAATGTCCCTCGTGCATGTTTTAGCAGACCACCCAATCTTAAGAACATCTTAGTCCACAAATACCCTCCGTTAGACTCTCCAAAAGCACCATATGGATCTTATCCTTGTAATAGACCCCGTTGTAAAACCTGCAGCATGCTTCCACCCACCACTACATATTCCAACCCCACCACAGGAGAAACTTTCCCCATTATTGGACATGCCACCTGTTCAACCACTCATCTGATATACCAACTAACTTGCCGCTTTTGCACCAGTTCTTACATAGGCCTCACCACACAGCAACTCTCTGTTAGAATGAATGGCCACAGACAAACAGTCCATACTCGTAACCTGTACCTTCCAGTACCAGAACATGCCAATAGCCATGATTCCAACAACCTCAACGACTGTTTCACTGTGAGAGCAGTCAGAGTTTTCCCTGACAGCACCACTGCAGCAGAACTCCGGAGATGGGAACTAGCGTACCAGAATATCCTGGATACAAGACACCCACCTGGACTTAACCACCGTTAAATTCCAATTAACCCATCACTACTTTTTTTTTTTTTTTTTTTCCTGCTATGTTTATACCATACCATTACTACATTTGCTCAATTTACCATCGCCTGCCAAAATATTAAATATATTATCTCAGACATTGTATACTGATAACGATAGTCTACTCCTTATCCGTTTTCCCCCCCCCCCCCCCTCACCACAACACGGTTAGTCATTAGGTAACGTTCGGTGTGCACACACGTTCCGAGCCTAATGGCCCGTTTTTTCTATTTGTGAGCAAGGCATATGCCGAAATATTGTGTTGTTTGTTTGTCAACATTAGTGTTCTCTCATCGCATCCGTCCACTTTGGTATGTGGTGGGTTAATTTCCCTTTCTTTTCTTATTTATATCGCCTAGAAGCCGCTTCCATTTTCCTTAGTTGCATCATTAAATAAATAAAAAATATGATATGAATCTTAGCTACAAGTGAGTTAATTTCAAATGGGTTGTAAGATTATTACCTGAATATGCAGAAGATCCCTTCGTCGTCCCTTAGGCTCACTTGTGAGAAGAGGCACAAGCACACCCAAGCTAATTTGGAACTTTTCTAAGGCCATTTCATATTGTCCTTCTTTTAGGTAAAGCTCTGCAGTTTCACCTATTTCCAGAGCTGTAGCCATTGAGGAACTTGTAACACACAGTTGTTCTGCATGTGAAGAACAGCATTTATTAAAGTCTCCAAGAGATTAAATATAATGAATCAATGAAAATATGTTTTACTACATAAAGAATAAGGATTAAAGCAATGTTCACCGATAATGACAGTCACAATTCTCACAGGAAACAGGCCCTTCTGACAAATTTTGATTTATCAGCTTTTAAGTTACATACATATTTGTGACAAAAACAATTTTCTCACATCTTCAAGAAGAATACAAATTTTTTAATGTGAAAAAATTATACAACAGACAAGACCAAGGAATTTAGAGAGCATCGACATATTTGTGCAGTGGAGCAGCCAAATCAGTAGTACCTTACAAAGAATAGGTACTTAGAAGATTATATCCATATCATGGCACAATGCATTTATTTACATCATCTTCAATTAATAGCTTTACAGTAGGCTGTTTTGTCTTCCACTAATTCTTTAAATTATTCTGCAGGCTATCCAGTGGCTGTGTATCATATGTTACAATACCATCTTCTGTACCTCACTTTCATCTTTGTCTCTTTGTCACTTTCTCCTCATGCCATCCTTTCTTATGTGCCTGTTTGTCCTATAGACTTAAACTCGCACAAGAATTTTATTTCAGAGGCTCATACTGAAAGTCTGATTTCCTAGCAGTTCCAAAATGTTGTTTCCAGAGCTTAATAAAACCTCGGTGGGCATCAATGTAATCACATAGGAGCTTGTCACCATGTGTCTCAGATACCCACAAAACTAGGGTTCTCCACCGAAATGTTATTACATATAAGCATTTTTTGGGGGTTCATTTCTGCCTTGCCACCATCATCTATGATTATGTGTTAGGTTTATTTTCCTAATCCTTCCTTTATTTCACAACTTTAAAGCATTTTCCTCTAATATTATGGTAATTAAAACCTTAATTTTGCATAATTTAAGATTTCATTTTCAAGCGTTCTGTGTCCCATTAATAACCTGGAACTTCTCTTTTTCTGGATTTTGAAACCTAAGACTATTACATAAAATAACTGAAATAAGCTTGTTCTATAATTTTACCATTAACTGCAATATTAGAACAGGCTGTGTACTTCCTACTGTAATGAGTGAAACTGTATTGAACTGTAGTATACAATTTGGCATGGTTTCATGAAGTAGCATCACTTGTGCTGTTAACCAGTGGCTAAGAAATGTTTGCAATAAGTTTGTTAGCCCTTTGACTGCTGTAGACACATTAACACGCGACCTTGCTCCTTCCGTTAGGTGCTCTGGACATGTATACACGCGTCGCCTTGCCGCCCTGTCTGTGCTCTGCAAGAGTTAAGACGTCCGGCCGGTCGGGTCCCTGTGTGCACTGAACACGTTAACGCGCAAGCCACTTAGGGACCAGATCAGGTAGCCGTATTTACACCCCAGCTGGTTAATTGCTTTCCAACGTTTGACCCGTCAGTCTCTGCAGTTGCGATCTTATTTGTGTTGTTATTTTCATTTTAGTTTTTACTGAGAAAATGGATCTCTGTCGTGTTTCTACAAAGGAAGAAATCATTGAGATTCTTACTAGAAACGACAATTAGAATGATCTCTTTCATATGAATGATAGTGAAGACCCTTCAATAAGATCTCGAAGTAATAGTCCTATGCCTTGTACATCTGTTAGTCGAAAACGACTGTCTGTCTCCACAAGAGGTAAACATTGACAGTATCCGAAGCTTCATATAGTGAGAGCTAAATGTGTGGAAAAAGAGGATGCTTTAGTGACAGCTTTGACTGGAAGAAAAGAGATTCTCGTCCTTTTGTGCATGCGTTAGACGATTTAGCTGCAAGACACAAATATGTTTTAGGTCAAAATTCCAGCATTCTGTCATTTTTCGGAATATTTTTAGCAGAAGATCTTATGAAATCTATTGCTGAAGAAACCTGTAGATTTTATTTATATACCAAGACAAATACGCCAGAATCAGTTCGCTATAGATTTTCAAGGTGGAAGGATTTACTGGGAGACAGTTTCTAAATATTATTTACATTAAAAATTCAAAGGAGAGCACGCCAATGCGTAGATGCGCTAGATGTTCGAAACAGAAAGTGCGTCCAGAAACCAGGTACAAACACAGAACATTCAATGTACAGTAATACTCTGTGTTGTGCCATGTTTGGAGGTTTATTACACGAAAAACATTTGTTAACCATGAGTAACTACACTGTAACAATTAAATTATATTTATACGCCTCTAAAACTAAGTGGAATAAAAAAACATTTTTTTTTAAACTGCGCCAGTGACAGTCTACAGCCCAGAACCAAAAGAAGGATGGAAAATATATGCAGAATTTGTGAAAGGTATTCGAACACACAACTCCTGATGAATTACTGCGCTAACAAACAAAAATACCAAACAAATTTCAATTGTCTACTTGGATATTCACTTTTAGATGAGCTTTAAATAGAAAAATCTTAGATGTCAGAGTAACTGCATTTACTTTGTGTCTGGGGTTTCAAAACGTAAAGAGAAAACTTAAGGCCGTCACACACAGCACCTCCGAAATATTCAGCACAGACCAGTCCGGGCCGCGTGCTGGATTCAGCAGGGCAGGTATCGGCCGATCGCGGCCTCTCAGCACAGGTATACGGCTTAGAGGATAACATAGGAGCACCCAGCGAGGACTCTGCTGAGCAATACCTAGTAGTTAAAGGGTTAAGGGCGATTTGTGTCCCAACTTTTTTGAGCACAAGTTGGTGTCTGAAGCAATAAAGCCCTTCATGCCACAGGAAGAAGCTGACAGCCTGAAATGAATAGTGTCAGAATTCACTGCCCAAGAAAGATGTGCTAATTACATAGAAACCTTAAAAGCCAAGATAAAATGTTTTATTAGAAACTTGTCATAGGAAGGGAAGTTCATCACGAATTCACACAATCACTCGATGGTGGATTCAGATTCATGTTTCAAGTATTTGTTGTGCATGACAATGGAAGGGGATGTCTCAAGCCAGCCAGAAAGTTTTAGTAATGATTTGGCTGTTTTGTTATAAATGTTACATGGTTGGAGCAAATTAAATAGTTGCAGTGATATTGAGTGACTGGTTTAGTGAGACAACTAAGGACTATCATCCTGTGATGGGAGTGGATGAATCAGGGGAGTCTCCCTAAAAGTAAAAAATTCCAGGAAATTGTGAAGGAACTCAGAAAGCTATATATATATATATAAAAAGGGGCTAATGTATATAATATTATTACAGATTTATTAAAGATTGTGGGATACGATATTGTACCTTATCCTCAAATTTTATTTAAAATGAGTTGCTTACCAGAGGATTGGAAAAGAATGTTAGTAGTACCGGTTCATAAAGGAGTGGTTACAAATAGGGTTGAAAATTACAGGCCAATTAGTCTGACATCAGTGACAATCAAAATGGAGAGATTGAAATGTAACTATATCAGAAATGTCTGCGAGGAAAGAAACTGGTTTTCATATCAACAACATGGCTTTAGGCATGGATTTTCATGTGAATCCCAGATGGTGGGCTAAATGCAAGATATTTCAGATGAATTGGACAAGGGAGGCCAAGTTGATAGTGTGGCACTAGATCTTTCTATGGCATTTGACAGAGTGAGCCCTAAAATGGTTTTAAATAAACTGAAATCTATTGAACTGAATGAAAAAGTTACTTGCTGGGTAAAGGAATTCTTAAAAGCCAGAAAGGAAAGTGTTAGAGTAGGATATACATTGTCAAAAGAGGTGGAAGTAAATATGGGAGTGCCACAGTGTAGTGTACTGGGACCGTTGTTGTTCATTATTCTAATGATGGGTTACGGTCAGAATCTAGATATTTCACCTGTTTTTGATAGGATCAAATCAGGTGAAAAGTAAACAGCTGCATGGTGACCTGGAGAGAATATCTAAATGGGTATATCAGCATGGATTGAAGATATAAAGCAAGAAGAGTCAGCTTATTCGGTACACAAATAAAAACCTAACAGTTAATTATGATTATAGGGTGGGGTCAGAATTACTTGTTGAAAGCTTGAAGTGTGAATATCTTGGCATAACGTTTGGTAAACTCACTTGTGCAGGGCACATTAGGGAGGTGGTAGGAAAAGGTTACAAAATCCTTCATTTACTGGAGAGGGTGATGAGAGGATGTACCAGAGAAGTTAGGGAGTTGGGTTACAAAACTTTGGTCAGACCATTGGTTGAATATGGAGGTGTAGTTTGGGACTCACATTTTGGTTATCAAATACAGGAGTTGGAAAGTGTGCAAAGAAGAGCAGCTAGATTTGTTTGTGGAAATTATCGCAGGACCCAGTCAGTAACTGACATGATGAAGAAGCTGGTTTGAGATTCATTGGAGGAAAGGAGGAGGGTGAAGAGAGTTCTTGGAATGTAAAGGGCATATGTTGGTGATGGGGAATCGAGGGATATTGATCAAAGAATTAGGAATAGTGCATGGAAGGGGTCCATGACCACGAGCTTATACTCTATTTAACGAATAAGGGAGTGGGAACATTTTCTTTTGTTGGTAAGGGTGTCGGGGATTGGAACAAATTACCAAGCGAATGTTGAATAATTTACCAAAAACACTTAAGGAATTTAAAATTACAATTTGTAAATTGGAAAAGTAAATGGGGGAGAAATTTACCATTAACATTAAAAACGAAAATTTAAAAAAGTATATTTAAAAAGGTGTAGTTAGATGACTAAGGGAATTGCCACTATAGTGTTAGCCCCATCGCAATTAAATTAATAATAATAGTGGGAAAGGTTTTCTGATCGGCAAGATTGGTGAACGGATGTCAACTGATAACCCATGTCCAAGGTACAGAGGTTTCTTGCATGTTGGAATACCAACGATCAGGACTTGTCTTTTCTCCATTCTTGTGACATGACACAGCCACTGCAATTAGTATGGGTCACTTCACACCAGCTTGTGACAATCCCTGCTTCCACTAAAACTGACCTTGGCTATTGCAGTGGGCCAATTCCACGGGGACCCGTCATCACTGGTTCCATGCAGATCCAATAGCTGCAGTGCGCTAAGATACCATTGCTGATTGGTCAACATGTGGTTACCGTATACTAACTTCCTATTTGAGAGATATTTGCAACTATTTCAATAAAAAATAGTGACCCAGAGATTCTCATGTGCTCTGAATGATTTCACTAGTCAAGTCATTCAAACTATATGTACCCCCCTCCCCCCTTTTCCTTATAATTATATTGCCTAAAGCAGTTTCCTTTTTCCTTAGTTTAAACTATATGCAATGTAATGCCTTTCTAAAATACTTGTTAACTGCAAGAAAGATGATGAATAAATAAATTCATTGACTGTGAACCGTTTAATTCTACATGTTAATGAATTTTGTAAACCCATTTTACTCATTCTTTATGATTATAAATCATATATAAAAATGGATGTTGGCATCTACATAGTCCGTGATTAATAGACACCATTAGACCAATCACGATGAAGTTTGGCACATACAAAAACTATCCGCTCTCCTCCCTTACAACCCTGAATTTTTATACGTATTCACATTTTTTATCCAACTTCAATGAAACTTTTCACACGTATACTTAAAATAAAGAAAAAATACTGTCAACATTTGGTTTGCAAAAATGCAACTCCTATCTCTCTTTCCACCCCTTAATTTTTGTCATGTTCTTTATAAAAAGCTACAGTTTCTATCCAATTTTGAAGAAATTGTTGCACATGTATACTGGAGTGGCTGCGTTGATCACTAGGCTTGCATGAGCTCAGCCACTTACAAAGAGTTTACCCCGAATATTGTATTTTCTGTGTTTGTATATTGTTTTGTGTTGCTGCTGCCCTCCTCCCTTCAACTTTGATGAGTGTTGGGTGTATTTTATCAATTCTTTCCATATAAATATTGCCTCGCAGTATTTCTTTCTTTTCATAGTTACCGATGTTAAAACAAACAGAAAAATACTGTATACATTTGGTTTGCAAAAGCCAAACCCCTCTCCCCTTTACCTCCACCTCTCTTAATTTCGAATGTTCTTTAAAACCCAGTTTTTTTTTTCTTCAGATATTGATGGAACACTGCACATGTATACTTTAAAACAAAGAGAAACGTATTGCTTACATTTGTTTACAAAACCCACCCCTTCACCACCTTTACTTCATTTACTTTTGCAAATGTTCTTCAGATAAAGCTACAATTTTTATCCAATTCCCATAGAACTTTGCGCATGTATACTTTGAATCAAACAGAAAAATATTGTTCGCATTCGTTTTACAAAAACTAAACTACTCTCTTCCTTCACATCCCCTTACTGCAAGATTTTTATTTTTCTGAAAAAATGTCACTTGTTAAATCTATGTTGTGATTTCATGAAAAATACTTAAAAATTTAAATATTATGTGGGGGTGGGGGAATCATTTTTGATTTAAGGGTTAGTGCCGTATATGGGACAGCATGCAATAATGGCTAACACTTTGTGATACCAGTTTCAAGATATATGATGCAATATTTGGAAAGAATAGAATAAGATATATACATATACTAGTGGAACTGAGTTCGTAATTATTTTATACAAAAACTAGCTGGTGCCCCCGACTTCGTTCGCGTTTGTAAAGAAATAGGATTGACAGCTAACAACGTATAACCACCATAGTGCACGATAGAAAACATGAGGCTTCTACCACTCACAAATGCCAGTCATCTTCACTATGTAGTTCAGGCAGGAAAGTAAAATATACGACACACCTCTTTGGTCGAAATATCCTTGATCGGCCACTTTCAACCACCATATCTCCCACACTCCCACAGTTACAGAAATTCAGCCAACGTGATCGATGGGTGACTCTGTGCTACTACCACATACAAACACCAGTGACCTGCGGTAGATAGTTTTGGTTGGAAAGAGATACACCATGACACATACGTCTTTCGTAGAAATATGAAAGAGCCGCAAGTCGACCAATTTCAACCACCATCTCTCCCACACCCCCATAGCTACTGACATCTAACCACCATAATGCATGATGGGGATTCGATGTTATTACCACACACAATGCAAGCACCTTAGAATTTTGGCAAATTCCAGATTTGCTTAGGCGGGACTTAGAAATTTCGAGAAGTGTAGTTTTCAACTTTAAGGAATGTCCCTGTAATCTTGCTCACAGTAACAATTCATTATAAGAATCATTTTAAAGTGTATTTGTCATATCGGGAAACGTTTAGTTTAAGAGATATTCCCGTTTGTTCAAGTTTTGAAACACGCGATCATAAAAGTAGAAATTCTAAGATTTGCAGTATCTTTAAATCGCGTAAAGCTACAACCGAACTTTTATCACCAGCTGTAGTCAGCACTATTCCCGATATTTTGGCAGTAAAATTAAATAATTCGGTAAAGTTTAATTAGCAATTTTAATTAAGAGAAAAAAATAAGCTTTTTTATTAAAAGAGATATTGAATTAAAAATTACATCAGCGGATAGACCTAATTAAGACGATTTCATACATATATGGGTTTCCATAAAAAGTTTTAGTATTTGTCCGGTAATCAACTTTTTGAAAATTGATTGTCGTTGATTGTCGGGTGAGAAGTTCGGGAAAATCCACAAAGTCCGCCAAGATTGGTCACGTGATGAGTTTAGTGTTAAGACAATAGAAACCTTTTGGAATATTAAATTAAATTAAAATAGATAGAACAGGATGATAGAAAGTCCCTGATAAAATCTCAGATTAAACCATCGTATACTTTTAAAGATATTAATTAAAGAAAGATTTTCCAAGGTCATAAGCGCGCGCAGGGCTATAATAGTTCGTGCGGTTAACACACGTTGTCCCATTCGTACGCCGGGAAGTGATCGAGCAACTACGCGCATGACTTGACCAGTGATTTGTAAAATCAGAACTTAGAAAATGTAGTCTGTCGCTTCTTATGTTCGGTTTCGTCTGTCCGGTGCTTCGGGATCAATATGTGAAGGAACATTACTTCGGTTTCGTCGTAGTGTCGTGACTGGCTATGCTTGTCAGTGAACTGTTTGCGACCATGTTGGGTGTCGTGTTACACCGTAACTTTAATGACTGCTAAAAACTTTTAAGTTACTAAAGGGGTTCGGTCGGGTTTAACATCTCTCCACAACTTGCAAACTTTTGGAAACGTATGTTCGATGAGCCAAATCAACTTTTTGAATGCCGTTTTGAACTTTTGGTTTTATTTGAATAAATTTGAAGAGTTTTGAAAATTGAACTGTTGTCATTTCGTAGTGAACTAGTAACCTTTTCAGTATTTGTGGGTCAACAAATATTGTGGCGACCTGAAGCATTCAAGTTGAACTATCCAGGCTACATGGTCAAAAAAAAATTATTTAGTAAGTTTTACAGAGAACTTTGAGTCCACATCAAGAGTGTAAGTTAAGGCACTAAGGCTATACTCGACCCCAGTATTGGCCTATGTCCTTACAACAAACATCAATGGTCTATCCTATGTAGGTGTTGCAGGAAAGAGAAGTACAAGGATACACAAGTTTTTGGTCGAAATATGAAAATACCCTGCATCAACCACTTTTAACCATTATATTTCCCACATCCCCACAGCTATCGGCATTTGGCAAACGTTGTGCACGACAGGAAACTCCATGCTACTTCCACACACAAACACCAGTGATCCGTATAAGGTAGCGGTGACTGAAAAGTGAAATATAGGGAAACACACGTCTATTTTATATATATATATAAGATTTATTTAATTTTAATTTAATTGCAATAGAGCACAGGCTCCGGTGGCAATTTCCCTACACACCCATCTTCCCCCTATTCTGCACCTACCTACATTTGCCCTCTACAAATTTTATCTTTAAATTCTTTCAAAGTTTTCGGTAAATTATTCATCATTTCTCTTGGTAACTCATTCCAATCCCTGACACCCTTACCTAAAAAAAAGAATCTTCCCACACCCTTGTGCCTGAAATCGAGTGTCAGCTTGTGGTCATGGTCATCTTTTCCCTTCCCTATTCATTATAGTAGACATTTATCAGAAGTAACACTAATTCATTTTCCATTTAGTCTATTTGTTATGAAACTTGATGAAGCAGTTTCTCTCCTTGTTCAAGCACAATGTTGCACTGCGCTTCAGACATGATATATTGGAATTTCCTTTGCAGTCTGGATATTAGCAATGACCATGGTTTCAACACCATATGGGCATGTGATCTATCCCATTCATACACTGTGGAAGGTCTTTCGTAGGACCTCTCTTCATCTTACTATCCTGCTATTTTTGGTGTTATCTGTAGAAATGTCTATATCATATTGAATGCAAACCTGACTTCACTGTAAAAGCTCTGCAATTCAAGCTCACTCATATGTACTATTGTCATATTACAAGGAAAAAGCAAAGTATCAATAAACTGTCACTTCTTGTACTCTAGTCATTTTCAATTATTTGCCTGAATCCATGTTCTCTGGAGAGTACAGCTGTGGATGTCACCTTAAATCTTTTATTGTCACCAGACTCCCATATAAAGAAATGAATATGTCATTTCAACTTGTTTAGTTCAGGTATCTGACTAAAATAAAATGTTCTGCCCCTCCCCCCTCCCCCCCTCAATATCATCAAATCTTCCATGAAAATGAATGAAGACAGAATCTTGAACAAGCAACTGATGCACAAGATACTATTTCTGCTTCAATGTTTTCTTTATAATGAAGTTTTTAGATTAAATAAAGGCTGATTTTAGGAAACACCAAAATAATGAACTCGGTATAGTGTGAATAGTTTAAAATCTTACTCAGTTCAGAACTGTTTCCTGCACTAGAACCACTGGAGGTCACAAATGTTGCTTTTGGTTTGTCCTTCTCATACAGTAATGTTTTCAGGTCTTCTGCTCTTCTGATGTATTCATTTATTTTACTGCGCAACACACCTTTTTTCTTAATGTCCTCCTCATCTAATTAAAAAATAGAGAAAACTGTAATGACATTTTTCTAAAATATTTAGAGTACAGAAAGAAGCAAAAAAAGTCTTGTACATAAACTTAGTTACCATTCAAAATTGGAACGAAATATCTCAAAGACTCGCAGTATAAGTTGAAGGCATCACCGAACTTTTGTTCTGCATCCAATTTGACTGCCTTATTTACAAGTTCAACAGCTTTTTGATAAGATTCTGGGGATGGTATATGCTCCAAGTCAAGAAATGGATGGTTAAAGAATGATTCATAGTCAATTCTATCTGCTGGATCATGTTTTAGCAGCCTTACAAGTAAGTCCCTACACTCAGATGAAATTCCTCCTCCTGAAGGAATCTGCACACAAAGCCAAGCATAATTTATTAAACACTGAATATGTAGAAATGTTAATGTATTAATACAGTAATGATACTAAGAAAAAAGGAAATGACTTTTAGGCAGTATAAATAACAAAAGGAAAGTGACCCATCACTCACCAAAATTGAAGGTTGCGACGAGTGAAGAAAATATGAGAAACAAAAACATATACAATATTTTGGCTTAAAATCTTATTCATGTAATAGGGAATGAGCCATTTTGTTTGGGAGGTGTGCATATGCCAAAGTTTACACCAAGACTGTCTGGCTTGGCAGTGGAAGACAGGATGGGAGAGGAGGTGGTGGGCGTGAACAGTTGTCATTTAACTATTAGTAATGCTAACAAATTTCTTCCAAATGTATTTATTGTTCGCTTTAACACACCATACATTTTTATTATACATATTTATGTTACCACCGCCTGCGATATATACAATCTTAGTCTTTACCAGACATATGGATAGTTCACTTCTTAACAGTTCACTCCTACCACCTCTTACCCAATCGACTTCCGCTGCCTAGGCAGTCATGGGGACAACTTCGGGGTGTGTACACCTCCTGAATCAAATGACTGATTCTCTATCACACAAATAAGGTTTTAAACTGAAATACTGTGAACGTTTTTGTTTGTCTCATACATTTTTTACTTATCACAGCCTTCTATTGTGATGAGTGATGGGTTACTTTCCCTATCCTTTGTTATTTATAATGTATTAATACAGTATTGATCAAAGTAAAAAATCTGTAAACCATAAAAACGCTACAGCTAGAAAACTAGACAAACTTCTTTTTCAAAAGGAAAACGGAGCCTACTTTTCAATATCAGCATGAAGTCACACTCAAAATCAAATATGGAGAAAGAAACAAACCTTTCAGTGAAGTTCAGAAGGATAGCAGAGAACTACAACATATTTGTAATAACAAACACTAATAAGTGGCAGGAAAGAAAGGTACCAAAACATAGCAATATAAAATTGTTATCAGAAACCATCACTTGCCACAGCTGGTAGCAAAATAACGGAGAACAACCACACTGGGTTAACGTGGAAGTTTCTGTTAACACTCTTTTTACCAACTTATAATGAATTATATAGATCAAATTGCAAGCAAATGCATGTTGAAGAAGAAGAAAAAAGGAAATTCTCATCTTCAAAAATAGAGATAAAGAGAAGGACAATATAAAATAAGACAGGGAAAGCAATACCGTGAAAGGAAGTAAATAATAAAGGACAGGGATATTTTTATATAAAAAGAGGGTTAAAAAGGCATTAAAACACAGAAAACAATGAGAAAAAGGGAAAGGAAAGAAGAGAGAATACCGAGATAGGAACAAAAAGGACAAAACAAGAGGAAGGAAGCTTATCATATTTTCAGTGCTGAATGGCAGTTTCATTGTCACCATTATCCATATACAGTATTTATGAAATATTTTAGTATCTCCATTAGGATGAAGTGTTCTACCATAACCTTAAAATCTTTTTAGTAAAAGTGGTTTCTTTTTCTGTTTTTGTTAATACCGTCAAACGAAACGTTTATTTCCCATGAATATGTGTAGTAGGATTTTTTATACTGAAGTTGGAAATAATACATTTACTATAAATTCATCTAGTAAATTAATGCTAATAGTTCTAAATAATGTCTGAATTTTAAAATTTTGGGTGATCAAATTCCTATTTATTCCATAATTTCTACAGAAAATCTACAAAACAATGAGCATTCCAGTAACATTTAGTTTAAAATAAATAAATGCAACAGGAGGAAAGCAATGGATAGCAGTATGCAGAAAGCAAAGTTTACTTACTCTTGTGCCATCTTGCTATGGCAGGTCTTTCGAGGTTTGAAACTAGCATGTATGTACTAGCATATGTGTTTAGAACAAGTGTAGTACAAGACTTGGATGAAAAATTAGTTTTATTACAAGGAACATTCAAAAAGAAATGAGTCGGAGTCTGGAATGTACAAACTGGTTACAGAATGGTAATATCATTGGCGTCAGTAACAAAGAGGGTTTCTAACAAGAGTGCGGAAGTCCACATCCCCGCCGCTATCGGGTCACGAGTTTAAGTCACATGACTACAAAGCTAGTCGTCCAGCACTCATTCATGTTGTAAGCAGTGGAATGGAGGCATCAAAAGAAGAGTAGTTCATTTTCTGACAGTGAAGGAGTAAGGGGAACGGACATTCATTGAAGAATGTCACAAGTGTATGGTGAACACTGCATGTCCCTTGCAAGGGTCAAGGCATGGCACAAGCATTTCAGGGAAGGACGGGTGTCATTAGCCGATAATGCATGGTCTGGAACACCACACCACATTACCGATGACATCGTCCAGCTTGTTGATGGACTCATTACCCAGGACTGCCGAGTTACAGTGAAAGCCGTAGCCACCGAGGTCGGATTGAGTGTCAACAGTGTTCACACCATCATGACGGAAAGACTGAACTGACACAAAATGTACACCCAATATGTGCCCCACAGTCTTCAACAACAACATGAAGCATGTCGAATGGCCCACTATCTTGATCATCTGTAGCACTATGCCAGGGAAGGGAAAGAGTTCCTGACATTAGTGGTGGCTGGAGAAGAGTCTTGGTGTCATCACTTCGAACCAGAATTGAAATGACAAGTGGTGACAGTGGAAGCATCGCCATCCACACAAGTGCAGGAAAGGTTACGCCGACGTACTTCTTTGACCAAGATGGCCTCCTCCTGATAGACTTCCTGCAGCACGGGACAACAGTGAATGCCCAGCATTACTGGCAAACCTTGACCACCCTTCACCAAGTGATCAAATCAAAATGACCAGGCGAGCTCATCCGGGGGTTCATTCTGCTCCATGACAATGCACGGCCTCATACAGCCAACACAATCGTGGCACGTGTGCAGAAATTCAAGTGGGATGTTTTCGGTCACTCTACATACAGTCCAGACCTCTCTCCCTGTGATTATGCCATTTTTGATCCCCTAAAAATGCTTTGAGGAGCAAACAATTAATCTCTGATGAAATCAAGCCGTACGTGAAGAACTGGTTCACATCACAGACCCAGGAATTTAAAAGACAGCCATTTACTGCCTTGTGTTGCAATGGGACACCAACCTTATACATATTGGTGTCGTACAGGTGTTGTTAAGTACTTGGCATCTATTAAATTTCATAAGATTGGTAAGCATTTCTTTCCATCATATTTACCACCAAAATTAAATTTAAAACCACATGATAACATATCAATTTTTTTTTTCAAAATTTTTTCCTCTACATTTGTCAAATTTTTTGTGATGACTGACACAGAGAAAATTTCCTGCAACAGAAATATTTAACAACATATTTTTCATTAATTTTAATGACAAAGTTATTAGAGCATGGAAGGGTGGAGCACAAGGAATTTGACCGTAGCCTATTTAAAGTAACCGTTCTGGCACTTTTCTAAGTATTTTTAATCATTTCTGCAACTGAACACTAAAAAACACAACTGAATTGTAAGCCAGATAAACTAGCTATTGCTAGAATCTTAAAGATTTTAGCTCTGCGGACAGACATCATCAGTTATTTAGTATCATATATATTATTTCTGTAAGGTATTTTTTTGTCACAAGCCTGTATCTTCCGTCATACTTAACCGAAATCAATGAATGAGGTGTCATTTTAAAGCATATGGTCTCCACTTTGTTCACATCATATTTTAAGAAATTAAGTTTTCGGAATTTGACCCTTAAAGGGCAAAAATGTCAATTTTTCTAAAATACTGTTTCCTGTGTTACAAGTCATTTATCTCCCTGGATACCTATCTGGAATCGTTTAATGAAGTATCATTTTAAAGATTAAGATCTCCGCTACAGTGACATCATATATTAAGACAGAAATTGTTCGGAATTCGACCCTTAAAGGGGAAAAATTATCAATATTTTTGCAATGCGTTTTTGTGTCACGAGCGATTTATCTCACTTAATATCTAACCGATATAGATAAATCATTTATCATATTAAAGAATAAGGTCTCCGCCGTGGTAACATTATATTTTAAGAAAGGAATTTTTCGTAATTCGACCCTTAAAGGGCAAAAATCTCAATTTTTCTAAAATTCGTATATTGTATCTCGAGCCATTTATCTCCCTGGATATCCAAACAAAATCAATTAATGAGGTAGGATTATGAGGAGTAATGTCTCGGCTTTGTGGCATCATATTTTAAGAAAGAATGTTTTTGGAATTCAACCCTTAAAGGGAAAAAGTATAAATTTTTCTATAACGTATTTTTGTGTCACGAGCGATTTATCTCCCTTAACATCTAACCGATATAGATAAATGAGGTATCACATTAAAGAATAAGATATCTGCCGTGGTAACATTATATCTTAAGAAAATAATTTTTCGTAATTCGACCCTTAAAGGGCAAAAATGTCAATTTTTTCTAAAATGCGTTTTTTGTGTCAGGAGCTACTTATCTCCCTGGATATCTATCCAAAATCAATAAATCAAGTAACATTATGAGGAATATTGTCTCAGCTTTGGTGACATCATGTTTTAGGAAAGAAGTTTTTGGAATTCAACCCATAAAGGGAAAAGGTATAAATGGTTCTACAACGCATTATTGTGTCACGAGCAATTTATCTCCCTTAATATCTAACCGATATAGATAAATGAGGTATCATCATATTAAAGAATAAGATATACTCCGTGGTAACATTATATTTTAAGAAAGGAATTTTTCGTAATTCGACCCTTAAAGGGCAAAAATGTCAATTTTTCTGAAATGAGTTTTTTGTGTCTCGATCTACTTATCTCCCTGGATATATAACCAAAATCGATTATGAGGTAGGATTATGAGGAGTAATGTCTCAGTTTTGGGACATCATATTTTAAGAAAGAATGTTTTTGGAAGTCAACCATTAAAGGAAAAAAGTATAAATTTTTCTATAACGCATTTTTGTGTCACGAGTGATTTATGTTCCTTAATATCTAACCGATTTAGATAAATGAGGTATCATATTAAAGAATAAGATATCCACCGTGGTAACATTATATTTTAAGAAAGTAATTTTTCGTAATTCGACCCTTAAAGGGCAAAAAAGTCAATTTTTCTAAAATTCGTTTTTTGTATCTCAAGCCATTTATCTCCCTTGACAATTAAACAAAATTGATAAACGAGGTATCATTTAAAAGATTGAGGTCTTCGTAATGTCTTCGGTTCCGTTACCACATTTTAAGCAAGAAATTTTTAAAAATTCTAATCTTATATTTTTACAACGCATTTTTCTGTCAAGGTGTCCCTTGATACCTAACCGAAATCAATAAATATTAAATTATCCGCTATGGTCACATCATATTTTAAGAAAAACTTTCTCTAAATTCAACCCTGAAGGGGAAAAAATATCATCATTTCTCAAAACTTTTTTTTTTTTACCTCGCTTGATAACTAACCGAAATCGATAAATGAGTTATCATTTTATAGACCAAGGTGGCTGCTTTGGTCACACCATATTTTATAATTAATTTTTTTGGAATTCGACCCTTAAAGGGCAAAAGTATCAATATTATTTATACAACATGTTTTTTTTTTTAGTTACAAGTCATTTATCATCTTCGATACCTAGCCGAAATCGATAAATGACATATAGTTTTAAAAATTAAGGTCTCCAGCTAGGGAAAATCATAAATTAAGAAAGAATTTTTGGGAATTTGATGCTTGAAGTGGTAGCGCGAATGAGACTGTTCAGAGCCAAGTCCCTAGACTGCAGCAGCAGATATCACAGAGATGTCAATAAACTTTTTTTATTCAATAAGTAGCTTTTCGGATTTTTTTTTCAGATACGGAAACACTGTCGTTTTGCTATACAATTCCGATGTAAACATTTTATTCGCACAGCAACTAATATTTCAGAGATGCATTTTGTTCAGGTTGGTTTTATTCTGTTAAGGTCAGTGAAAGTTTGTTATAAATACAGAGTGTTTTAAATTTTCCTAACTTTTTCGTAATATGTTGCGAGTATTTTGATGTGTACCTATTACACTTAAATATATATATATATATATTTTTGCTACAAAAGTACGGTTCTACTTTTCATTATATTACAAGCATTCAACCTCACTATTCATCACATTTTATCGCGAAATTTTCGCACGGGTCGTCTAGTTTTACTTATTGTGATTAAAATATTACAGATTTATAAATTATTACAAAGATCTTTATTTTATCCCTATTTCTTTGGTTGGAAATTAAAATGAAGGAAATGCCTGTACATTTTTATCAATCTTGCATATTATACAGTAACAACATTTATGTACAATTATGCGGAATTATTAAATCAAATGTGACAACACTTCACTTTCGACTCAATGTACTTAACCTTGTCCCTCATTTATGATACAAAATATCCTAACTTAATCGTTTAGCCGAAAATAAATACTTTAGATATGAACTTCCACTCCAAGCGAATGCCGAAAACTGCTGAAATTGAAAATACTATCTTGAAAACTGCAAAACTGCTTTCTAACTTGAATTAACATACATGGTGTATACCAAAAGTAGTAGGACTGATTTTTAAAAAAAAAAAATTATTGAAGATATCTTTACAAGTCCTTAATCCTCTTCGAAATAGTACCCTTGGGCAGCTACACACCTAGAATTACGCTGCTGCCATTGGCCGTACGCCTTCTGGAAGTCAGTTTCGGGGACGCTGTTGACAGCCCTCGTCGATGCTGCTTGAGCGTCCTGAATCGGGTCCCTTCAGCTGCCTTTTCATCCGTGGGAATAAAAAAAACGCCAGTTGGAGCCCGATTGGGACTGTAGGCGGGGTGCAACAACGTGGCAACGCCGAATCGGGCCAACAGTTTCCTTCCACGTCCTACCGTCAAACGAAGGTGCGCATGAGCAAATAAAAGATCAAGACATTCCTGATCGTGTTTTTTGACCGTCGCGGGGTGATTCATAAGGAGTTCGTTCCCCCTGGGGAAACTGTCAATTTGAACTTTTACGTACAAGTGCCAGCCCGCCTGTGAGACCAAGTGAATCGCGTCTGACCAGTCATCTCCGTCAACTGGACTCTGTATCACGACAATGCACCGTGCCAAGGCGCACCGTCATGAGGTAATTGTTGGCCCGAATCAACATTTCCGCGTTGCTGCAGCCCGCCTACAGTCCTGATTTGGCTCCATCTGACATTTTTTACTCACACGGATGAAAAGGCAGCTGAAGGGACAGCGGTTTGACCCGATTCAGGACGTTCAAGTAGCATCGACGAGGGCTCTCAACAGCGTCCCTGAAACTGACTTCCAGAAGGCGTACCGCCAATGGCAGCAGCGTAATTCTAGGTGTGTAGCTGCACAAGGGTGCTATTTCAAAGAGGATTAAGGAATTGTAAAGATATCTTCAATAATTTTTTAAAAAAAATCAGTCCTGCTACTTTTGGTATAGACCTGTAAAAGTGAAATGCAATTATATTCTATCCAATCTAACTCGTAGTTCTGCGAATAAAATTTCGCTACGCATTTAACAGATCTGTCAACCAGATACTCCGCCGTGGGCATGATTTCTTACGTTCCTTCCCTGAAATGCGTCTCCTTCCCAAAATCCAACCCATTGCTCCCCGCACTTGCTTCAGCAGACCACCCAATCTGTATAACATCTTGGTTCACAAGTATTTACCTGTCGACTCTCCTAGACCCCTAGAGGGATCTTTCCCTTGTAACAGACCCCGCCACAAAACTTGCAGCATGCAGCACGCACCATGCCACCACTACTTACTCTAATCCTGTCACAGGCGAATCTTTCCCTATAATTGGACATGCCACATGTGCTACCACTCACCTTATTTACCAACTCACCTGCATCCACTGCACTGCCTCTTACATTGGTCTCACCACTCAACTTTCCTACAGAAAACAGGCAAACCGTTTCTACTTTCAACCCAGACCATCCCGTGGCAATTCATGCGAACTTCCATAATTCGAACAACCTCAACACCTGTTTCACAGTTAGAGCTATTAGAGTTTTTCCTAATACCGCCACCCCTTCAGAACTCCGCAGATGGGAACTAGCCTACCAACATATCCTTGGCACCAGACACACCCCTGGCCTAAACCTACGTTAAACCTGTCACTTGCCATCTCCCATTTCATTTTACAGTCAGTTACTTATATATGTACATTTCATCAATTCAATTTTTATATATTTAAATTCTTCTATCTCCATTTATTTTCATCTTTAACCAATATAAACCAAATTATAACTTTCTGAATTATGCTACACAAAGATTATTTTGATTTGTTTCACTTTTATCACTGGTCAAGCCCTCCCCCCCCCTCCCGGCAATTCTACCACCACCACGCGTTTTCCGCCTGTGCCTCATTCATGTGGCGGGTTGGGATGTGACCACATCTTTCCCCCTGCCATATGTCTCGCCTCCCACATGACTAAAACTTATGTTGAAATATTATTTGTTTGTTTTTGTGTTTTTACATGTTCGTCTCACCCTCCTGCCTTCATCTGCGGTAAGTGACAGGTATCTGTTTATTTTCCCTATCCTATCATATTGTAAAAGATCTTTGATAAAAGATACTTTATAAAATATTTTACAGTGTAATGGAAAATTTTTTTATAACAAATATCTTTTATAAAATGTAATACGTTGGTATTACATTTTACAAAAGATTTCATCAACCTGCAAACATAAACAAAGAAAATGACGCAAGCGAAGTTACTGAATTTCTTTTGGACTGCCAAATCAATGAAAATCTTGATTTCTGAGTATTAACAGAATAAACATATAGACTATAAGAATAGGAATAAAAAAAATGAACACTTATGCAAAGATTGTGAAGTTAATTAGTTCTATGAAAGAAGGTTGTACTGTTGAAGACATGAAAAAGAAAATTAATGGATTAAGAAGCTAGTATTTGACAGGTTTTTGGAAAAATAGCAAACGGAATGCAATGACCAATTGGAAGACAAAAAAGCTTTCAGTGGGGTTCTGCATAAAAGCTTTGTCTTAGCTTTGACCGTGTATAACCTAGGATGTCCAGTTATGGCTTTATTATGATAAGGTCGCCACTTAACTTTATTTTGTACCTCAAGTTAAGGAAAAGGTATTGACAAATAAATGTTCATAAGTCAGTTGGAATTAAAAAATCACTATATTCTTGAAAATTTTGTAAAGTCATAGGCTGGACAGGCATTTGACAAAATGGCAGAAAGAAAGTTTGCAAGTTCGACTAACAGACTAGCCAAACCACACCCCAAAGTTCAAAGTATAATTGATTATCACTTGGAAGTCTGTAAAAGTTCGTCACATGCTTCTACTGTTACACTTGGTTTGAAACCAACTGACACTTAAGTAATCCCAAGGCACCTCAAGGCATAATACTACTTCAAAAGTGTATACTTGTTATCCAGACTGAAACTTTAAAACTTTACGATGCCTACATCTCGCCAACAAGGTAGCACAGTAGTGCTCTAAAGGAAAACTGACCGGAAGAATGCGCTACTTGTTATCACGCTCGCGGTTCCCGAAAGACTGAGGCCGACTGAGCGAATGCACGAGTCTACATCACATCACACTCGCCGCTTCTCGAAGACTGGCCACCGAGGGAAATTTCTAAGAGTCCACCTGCTCTCCCACGAACCGTGGGAAACTGCAAAGCTATCGCTTCACATGAGTAGTTTCTGGAAGGCTAATCAGATTTCAAATCGCATGTCTGAAAATTTCATCATCAAATTTTGACCTTGACAGTAAAAATTATTCTATCACTCTGAAACTATACAAATCGCTAGATGTTGTAACAAATGTCAACTTTAGTTATTATGAAAAATTTTGTAACTTTAATAGTTTGGCCGAAAATAAATAATTTAGATATGAATTTTCGAAATATTACTCCAGGCGAATGCTGAAAGCCAATGCAATGCAAAATACTATCTTGAAAACTGCAAAAACCTGACTTCTAGCTTGAATTGTCATAAAAACTAACTATAGAAATGAAATAAAATACTATCTAATCTAACTCACAGTTCTGAGGATAAAATTTTGTCACACAGTTAGTTTATTTATAATATACCTGACACAATATGGGTGCTATACTGCAGTATGGTGTAGATCAGTCACCAGCAATCAAGTACAGCCCACTGCACACACAAACAAAAAAAAAAAAAAAAAAAAAAAAAAAACACCAACCAATAGTATATATCAATTAATAAAGTCTTCTCGGGTGAGCCAGCAAGGTATGGATATTTCGGGAATTGCAATCTATGTTGCCATCTTCTGGTGACTAATTAAATCTCAACGCTGAGAGAAACTTCGATCTTATGCAGAAGTATATATCGTTTGGTTGAGGGGAAAGAATTCTGATATAGAAATTTATCAAAATATTTTGGTAAGAATTTATTGGGTCTATACTTCAGCATCGACCATAATTTTTATAAAGTGCCATGTCCTTACATTTCAGCTCTTTCGCTAAACTTTTATGAATTCCTTTTATATCAAGTCTCACAATTCAGTCTAAGCCAAATATGTTTAATTCTCTTCTTTTTCGTCAACCAAATACATATTGTGACAGATGCACTTACTGTGCCTGAAAAGCATACAAGTTTACTTCAATCATTTCAGAGAACTAGGACTAAAAATTTTATATAGTGCAATGAGTCCGATAAAATATCTTTGATAAAATCATTTATAAAAGATCTTTTACAGTGTGCTGACCTTATACTATGGGGAACATTCACCTAGACTTCCATGGAACAGTTCGCGGTACAATGACAGCTGTGGACTACATGAAAATTATTGTGGATGCCCGGGATACCTACTGGATGCCCACAAACTACCAAGGACTTGTTGAATCTATGTCATGCCAAATAGCTGCTATATTCTGTTCCAAAGGTGAACCAACATTGTATTAAACAGATGGTCAGAATGTTTTTAGTGTATGTGAAACTAAGAAACAATAATGGAAAACTCAACAATTAACATTTTAATTTCAGAGACCGCAAAGGTTTTTCCTTCTAAAGTCGAGGATATAAACAAAAAATTGTCCGTTTCCTTCCTAAAGAATATCATAACAGAGGATCCAAAATTGCAAAATAGATTTCTTGTAGTGTAAAAAGTACTTCAGGGTGACCAAGCAGTTCAATCCATAGACTGCAAAATGGCATTCAAATCCTAATGAAGCTGTGGATTTTCATACAAACTGAACATTTTAATCTGCTCTCCAGGCCAACCCTGCCTGCTGTAAGATCACCAATGAGGAGAAAACTCCAAAAGGGGAAAAGTAACTGGAGGATGGCAAATAACCATACTACCTACACTATGGTGCCAAAGTCTTTAAAGGGAATGCAGAGCTCACCCTCCATCCTTAATATGTTGTTTGAGGAACAATGGTCACCTATTATGTAAAATCAAATATTTAATGTTTTACTGTGTCATTTTATGAAATTCCTTTCAGGAGGTTGACTTAAGCACACTGTTCTACCAACTGCAACCCAGATGATATTGTCCGATCCTTTCCAAATTGCATTTTGTTTAGAAGTATTAGTTGCCCTTACAATTAGTACACTGCAGTGTAGAACACTAACAGGATCTGAAATGAGCACTCTTCAAGAATGTTTTTAAATATCTGAAGGTGTTTTTCAATGCACAGAGTTACAGTGTGCCAACAAGGTTAGCATAGTCCTGCATTAAATGATAATAATAATAATAAAAAAAAAAACACCGTCTAATTCACAGTTCCAAAGAATCATTTTGAAAACTAAATTTTCATCACTGAATCAATACATAACCCTGCAGAAACTGGAAAGAAAACAGTTTTAGTTTGTTATTCAAGGTTGCAGAAATAATGAAATTATAGCAAAAGTATTCTATACCTCAATAGGTGTTAAGTTCTTGATTTTTTCTACTAGTTCTCTGAAATTGTTGGATGAATAAGGAGCACGTCCAAACAGGCATTCATACATTATAACACCAACAGACCATAGATCAACTGAAGCATCATAATGGCGTTTAAGTAACATCTCTGGAGCCATGTAGAGAGGGGATCCACGGAGTGAACTGTTTTGCTCTTCAGGTGAAAGGTATTGTGCAAATCCGAAGTCTGTACAACAGTCATGATAGTTTTTACTGAATCAAAGTTATTAATCACAAAACAAAGAATTAGTACAGTTAGTCAAAGATATCAAGTATATTGCTATTAAAACTAGACATTTATCTGTAAAATAAGATACACACCGAAAAGTTCACATGCCACAAAGATCGTATGCTTCAAGCTCTTAATGTGAATTGGAAGTGTGCTATTAATACCGTTTCCATAAAATTACAGAGCCAGTAACAAATTTGATGTTGCCATTCAAAATATACAACTGGGAAAAATTCAATGCTAATGTTTCAACTTCCTCCGGATTTAATCTGATTTTCACTTCATATGTGGTCAGATTTAAAATAGTAATTTTTCAACAGTATGAAATAAAATAATGGAATCTTTTGTTTTTAAATGCATTATTCCATGTTTTCAAGAGATATTTCCTTATCCTACGATTCCCAAAGTGGTTTATTTCAATCCCCATATGGTCAATTCCGACTTGCAGGGGATCCCTGACAGCAACGAAGCATAAAATAAATTCGCTATTCGACTAGCCAAACATACGAGCGTTGCATGGTGCACAATTCAAACAAATAAAATGATGTCAACTACTAATGTAACAGAATAAGTTAATGGAAGTTAAGAAAACCATTAATAATTTTTATATTGAATTAAAAGTTACATTTTGTAATTTTACTATGTTAATTAACAATTAATGGTTTTCTTCCCTGCAGTGGTAATAACACAGATTACCATAAATACTACAGTAAAAGAAATACATTTCCATACACTGGATATACCTTATTGCCTATAGATCTGGAAGAATGTATTGTAAACAAACCAACTTGGTACTAGATTTCCTTTTTAAACCTCCTGTTTAAGTTGGTAACCATAGCAAAGGGGCCCATGTTTTCATATCTTTTCTCAGTTTTCAACTTTGAATAATCATAGTAAATTGATGTAATCTGAAATGGGTGTATGATGGAAAACTGTTGCATGAAATGTTAAAGCAATAATGCATTTAAATTGTATTTAATGGTCAGTAATGGTGTGAAAAGACTTTTTGAATACACACACACACAAAATAATAATAATAATAAGAAGAATTCAACCAAGAAATCAGAACATCCATGGTATCAAAACACATTAACATCTCACACAATACATGCAAATGACCTAAAAAAAAAAAGTTATTACCAATAACCAAGTGGGGCTTGTAGGCAATTCAGGAGGAGAAGAAGAGAAGTAAGAAACTGATATCGAGAAAAGAGTTAGACTCGCTGTGAAATTATGGTTAGTTCCACAAAAAAATCACTAAATATTTGCATATCAAGATTTTTTCAGATATAAATATAATTCATGTAAAGACTCGAGACATGGAGCAAGGGGCCCATATTCATTCACACCGAGTTCCCCCATGATCCGGAAGTAAGGTTTCCCAAGTGTCACTAAATAATTTTAATAATTTTTGGATATTTTAAACTAGACTAAGATTAGTATTTTTTTTTTATCTGCAGAAAAAAGATATTTAGGGGGTGATATAGCTCTCATAGGTGTGAGTGCAAACTAGAAATTTGTTATATCACATGGAAAAAGTGACTGATTTGGACAGAACAAAAGTTTACAAACAGGAAATACAAAAAAATATAATTTTCTCAACCTAGTTACTCAATAAAAAAAAAAAAAAATTAAAAAAATTCTGTCCTAAGAATTGTATGTAAAAATAGAAAAATATGTTATGCATCAGTTTAAATTAAAGTCTAGGTTTTTTCTGCATACTTAAAAAATACTGAATTATTTTGGGTACCTTCAATAAAAATTAATTCATCACATTTAAGCCACAGATATGAACTCGCTCCCACAATTATCATTGATTTTTGTGATTTTGTAGTAGTCTTGCAGCACCTGTAACTTTGTCCACTAGGATCGGAAAAGCTATCAGATATTTTTTTCCTTCGCCTTTTCGATTACCACCATTAATTTACTAAAGTTGGCAAGAATTCTGCGACATATCAACATCAGGGGTAAATATTGATAAAATGGGGTTTTAGAATAGAACAAAAGTAATCTACATAATTACATATGATTTTTCCATCAATAGATAGATAGATATGTTCACTTTGATCCCATGTGATAATAATCTCGGGGATGTGGAACAGTACATACACTTATTAATAATGTCAATTATATCACTATATAATTGATAATATTATTATAAATTGATAAGTTAGCTACAACCCATTAGTATAATCAATATCTCCTATAATCTACAATTACAATCCCAAGTTAATTACTACTTATTATGTGGAACAGTGTATACACTTGTTACCAGCATCTAATAACCAGTTATTTTCTTGCAAACCAGTTACCATTACAAGTTTCACTGTAATCTACAACTACATATTATATTATGTTAGTTACTATTTATGTGGAACAGGACACGCATATTAATAACAATATCAATTATATTACCAACAACTCATTAGCAGTCAATTACTTAAAAACCTGTTAGCATGACAATTTTTCACAGAAATTTTTGAGTGTATGCTATCCCATGCTAGTAACTATATATGAGTGAATTTTGTAAACAGTGTAATTACTTCATTTGTTAAAGTTTCAATAGTAAGAAAAACCATATATCATTTTAGTAATTGTGGACAACTTTGTCACCTTCCCCTTCCATATACCATATATACTATTTTATCAGTCATTCTTAGTTACCAAATTCCAAGAAGAAAATTCTTTCACGGAGTAAAATGGGTTCTGAAGCAGAAACTCTTTCAGTTTGGACTTAAAGTAGTTGGGTTTTCGTAGATAACTGTTGCGAATGAATCGCAAGAAGTACTTAGGTGTACAGGTTGCACAATTAAGTGTAGGATTTACGTGTTCGGAGACGCGTAGGATGTTGTGGAGAAGCAATGTTTATCAACAGAGGCAGTAAACATAAACAGTAGATAGAGGCCGGAAGGTCGAGCGAGGGGAGATAGGACTGTGTGTTGACAAGCAGCGGAAGAGCGCCCGATAACGCCCTCGACCCGACAGCCTGCGTGACAGGAAACACGAAAATTTCCAGAAGGATAAACAAAGCTGATGCAAGAACGTAGGAGACGTGACCAGCGCAACCCGAATGTTCGAGAAGGTCGAGAAGACAAGTAAATGTCGTCACCGGACGATATACACAGACGGAAAAAAAAATCCCAACACCAAGAAAAAATTATTGTAGAGTAATGAAATTTGGACAATGCATTTGTCAAGTTAACATGTTTAATTGATTAAATTTTCAAGATCACAGGTTAATTTAAGCTCAAGAAAATGCATTTCAAATGTGAAATACTGTTAAATTAATAGCCGGTGTAACCTCCAGAATTTTGAATGCAAGCCTGCAAACGTGAATGCATTGTGTCATACAGGTTTCGAATGTCACTTTGTGGTATGGAGTTCCATGCTTGTTGTACTTGTGCTGTCAATACTGGGACGGTCAGTGCTGGCTGTGGATGATGCTGGAGTTGTCGTCCAATGATATCCCATACGTGTTCAATTGGAGACAGATCTGGTGATCTCGCAGGCCAAGGTAACATGTCGACACTCTGTAGAGCACGTTGCGAGACAACAGCGGTATGAGGGCGAGCGTTATCCTGTTGAAAAACTCCCCCTTGAATGCTGTTCATGAATGGCAGCACTACAGGTTGAATTACCAGACTGACGTACAAATTTGCAGTCAGTGTGTTTGGTATAACCACAAGAGTGCTCCTGCTGTCATAGGAAATTGCTCCCCAGACCATGACTCCAGGTGTAGGTCCAGTGTGTCTAGGCCGCAGACAGTTTGGTTGCAGGCGTTCCCCTGGCCTCCTTCTGACCAACACTCGGCCATCACTGGCACCAAGGCAGAACCTGCTTTCATCAGAAAACACAACAGATCTCCACTCCATCCTCCAATGAGCTCTGGCTTGACACCACTGGAGTCGCAAACGGCGATGGCTTGTAGTCAGTGGAATGCAAGCTACAGGGCGCCTGGCTCGGAGCTGTCCTTGAAGTAACCGATTTCTAACAGTTCGTTGTGTCACTGTGGTACCAACTGCAGCTCGAATTTCTGCCGCAGACGCAGTACGATGCGCCACAGCTGTACGCCGAATACGGCGGTCTTCCCTCTCAGTAGTGCCACGTGGCCGCCCGGAACCCGGTCTTCTTGAGGCAGTACCATCCCTTGACCACTGCACCCAACAATCATGCACAGTGGATACATTCCGGCCAAGTCTTTCTGCAATATCGCGAAAAGAAAATCCACCTTCTCGTAGCCCTATTACACGACCTCGTTCAAACTCGGTGAGCTGTTGATAATGGCTTCTTCGTCTTCTTAAAGGCATTCTTGGCTAAAATCAACTCACTATGTCAAATCTCAGCGGTAAATAACGTTCACAAACTTTACAGCGCGTATTTAAAGCAAACCTGATTTGCAAGCTCTGAGTAGCGCTACTAGCGCCACACTTATGCGCGAAGCGCGAAATTTGAATCGATGTCATCTTTCAGATGTATAAACACGCCTACCAAATTTCGTTTATCTAACACAAGTCTTTCTTGGTGTTGGGATTTTTTTTTCCGTCTGTGTAAAAGAGGTGGCCCGGCCACCAGGAGAGGAGAGTAGGGCGGAGCAGAGACAGAGCAGGTCAGTTATAGGAGGACGGAGAGACAGACTAGTGCAGGGCACAGTAGTCGCCGTCGGTAGCAGACTTCGATGCTGGTTTAGGACTTAGTGCCTCTGAAGTCCCATGGACGGTAGTCGTAGGGAATTTAAGCTGGTTAATCCCTATGGGAGATACTTTTCTTACCGAGTTTATTTAAAGTTGATGCGGAGGATCCAGTTCCTGCTAAAGGTAGTCCCCGAGTTGGAAATGTTGGAGGAATAGTACCTTGTAGCCACGCACCTCCCTGGGATTTAGGTCTAAAATAGATGTCAGTCGGTCTTCGTGAGCTGCAAGCTTGGTCTTTGCAATTTCAGCTTGTATGAGTTCTTATTTCTATCAGTACCCTTCCACACCGAGTTCCCAAGTTTGAAAAATCCTTACTCACTCGTACTTAGACTTCCAACAACAAAACGGAAGTCTAGCTCCCAACTTCCGAACCGCTCGCGGAAGTAAATAGCCAACCGGACGCAACATACCTATAATTTTTGGTGTCAATAGTGTGGGGTTTTTGGCCAGGATAGCCACTGTTAGATACTGCTTGACCAAAAGTTAGCCAGGGTTGGCCAAAGGTCAGCATAACGGCAATATAGGCCACAAATTTGAGGAATAGGTGTGGGCACTTCTGTAGAACTCAGCCCGAAGTCAAAGTAAGACTGACGGCTTGGAGAACGAAGCCGACAGAGGGAGGTCACTGCAAATAAGTAGGCGTCGAGAGAAGAAGAAGAGGATCCACTGGTTGACCACGAGAAGGGTCACTCGACAACGGAGAAAACCTGCCAGCAGCATCCACGAGGTCAACGAGGGTCGACAACAGCAGCCGTAACGCAGCCGAGGTCAACGAGGGTCGACAACAGCAGCCGTAACGCAGCCGCAGTTACCGCAACGCAGCCGCAGTTACCACAACGCAGCCGCAGTCACCGCAACGCAGCCGCAGTCAGAGCAACGCAGCCGAGGGCAGCAGGACGAGCCGCAGTCAGCAGTCATCAGCCGCAGTCAGCAGCCAAACGAGCAGCGCACGTCGCTTAGAAGTCAATTCCAGCAGGTGAGATAATACGCACAGCAAGCATGCCTAACGATGCAATGCCAAGTAGTCAGGAGGCGCAGTCATCACCTCAGAGGCAGTATATTAGTTTAAATGAAGTCATTAAATTAATTCCTCATTCTTTTGATGGCGATAAGGCACAGTTAAATGAATTTTTGGATAACTGTGATAGTGCTTTTGAACTGGTGGCGCCAGAACAGCATGAGATCTTATTAAAATTTGTTAAAGCCAGAATAGTATCGACAGCTAGAAGCAAATTGCTCGTCAGAGATTTGACTACAACTTGGCCGGCAGTTCGTGCGATATTGGTTGAAAACTATGGCTGCAAAAGAACGCTAGACTATTATGCATGCAAAATGTTTGCTAGTAGGCAAGAATCATGGGAGAGCATTGCGCAATGGGGTTCGCGCATAGATGCACTCCAGCATCAGTTCAGGGAAGCCATAAAGGGTGTTATGGCAGAAACGGAATTGGCAGGCAGCATAGCTCTTGTATTAAAGTTAGGAAGGGCTGTTTTTATTCAAGGGTTATATGATGATCGAATAAAAACAATTGTACGTGCCAGGGGAGAAACGATTACCCTTTCAGAAGCTGTGGAAATCGCAGCCACAGAGGAAAGTGCGATTGCTTCAGCGAAAGAAAAACCGGTTTCACGATATCCCTTCAGAAATCAGAAGGTAGAAAGAAAAACGGTCCCATTCTGTTTCAATTGCAAAAAATCCGGGCATACAGCCAAAGATTGTCGTGCACAAAAGCGCGTAAGGGTAATTGATAAAGAGGACGAACTGGATAAGAAAGCGATAAATGCTTTGCTTGCTAAGTTAGACAAGATGGAAAAAGAAAACGCCGTCAGAACGATGGAAACACGGCGAGAGACAAGAAGTAGCGCTAGGCAAGCGGCCCAAACAGCACCCTTTAAGAAGAAGGTACAGTATACAAGTGAAATTACGTGCTATAAGTGCAACCGAAAAGGGCATTACGCACGGGATTGCCGAGAAAATGCATGGTCGGGAAAGGAAAAAGATCGAAAATCGGTAAACTGTTAAGTGGCGTAATGAGGCAGTCACATTGCGCCAGGCCCCCAAAAGTATATAAAGTAGACTGCACAGACAAAAATGAATACGTGACGATGCAATGTGATGGAGCAAAGCATAATCGGATGAAATTCCTGGTAGATAGTGGGGCACAGATCAGCTTAATAAAAAAGGATAGTATACCTAAGGGAGCAAAAAGGGATACTAGTGGAAAAATTAGAATTAAAGGGATTAGTAACAATATTGTGAAAACAGAAGCTTCCGTAGTAATTGAGTTGCAAGCCGAAAAGGGTTTGGTACTAAGGCAAAAGTTCTATGTGATAGGGTCGGACATAGATTTGCCATTTGAAGGCTTGTTAGGAAGGGATTTCTTGGCACAAAATAGGGCCATAATAGATTATGGTGGGAGGACCATTGAGATTCGCGGGAAGCGAATTAGCTTGGAAACCGCGCAAGAAGGGCCATTTCAGACGCAACGTGGGATGCGTTGTGTTAAGAAAGTAGGTGTTGCAGGGATTGCGACATCGAGTGAAAGCTGTCCGCTCACTAACGGAACTGTGAGGCGTGACAGAAGGATTCCGAGGGCACTGGGTGCTGACTCGAAGACGGTAGGCCCCGTGAAAAGGCGAGATTGTCCGTCGACTAACGGAATTGTGCGACGTGACGGAAGGTTTTCGAGGGCAGTAGGTACTGCATCGAAGACAGCAAGCCCCGTGAAAGGGCGTAGTAGTTTAACGAATGCGGAAAAGTCCGACTCGTTAGCAGTAAGATCTGCGTGGCATAAGGATGCGATGGAACGCACCTATGCGGAGGTGGCTAAGACCACAAAGTCAAAAGCGATTCCAATCGCGAAAAACGGGAGTAAGTGTAGTACTCAACCGAGAGTGGAAGCCGGGAAGGCTCGAAACTTAGAAATAAGAATAGGCCCGCGCGAGGAAAAAATAGTGAGAGTAAGAGTAACGTTGAGGGATGAATCAGAGGTGATAATCCCAAAGCAAGAAGTAAAACCAGGTCTATTTGTGCCAGAAGCATTGGTATCTGTGAGAAACGGAGTGTGCATCACAAGTATGCTAAACACTACGGAAGAGGAAGTTAAATTAGAAAATCCCATAGTAGAAGCTGAGAAAATGCCAGAATTAAAAGAAACCCACGTAAGGCAAGTTAGAGTAGAGCGACCGGAGGGCAGATCGCGGTTAAGAAAGCTAAAGGAAAATCTCCGGGTCGATCATTTGAACAAAGAAGAGCAGGAAGCCCTATTGGAGATTTGTGCGGCGTATAATGACATATTCTATTTGCCGGGAGATAGATTAGGTTATACAGAGGCCGTCAAGCATGAAATTAAACTCCTTCCGGAAGCAGAAGGAAAGATAGTTCGGTTGAGGCCATACCGAATACCGGAGGCGCAAAAAGAAATTTTGCAAGGCGAAATAGATAAACTACTACAGGATGACATAGTAGTACCTACTGATAGTGCATGGAATTCGCCGGTACTGATAATACCGAAGAAAATGGATGCAAGCGGTGAACAAAAATGGCGTGTGGTAATAGACTACAGAAAGCTTAATGATCTGACAGTAAATAATGTGTTCCCATTGCCGCGAATTGATGAAATATTAGATGGGCTAGGAAAGGCAAAATATTTCTCGACACTGGACTTAGCGAAAGGATATTATCAGGTCTTATTGGACGAGAAAGATCGGGAAAAGACAGCGTTTAGCACTTCTTATGGACATTATGAATTCAAAAGGATGCCTATGGGATTAAAGACGGCACCAAATACCTTCCAAAATTGATGAACTCTGTGTTAACAGGACTGCAAGGTGAGAAAGTGTTCATTTATTTGGATGACGTCATTATTTTGGATCGTCATTAAAAGAACATAATGCCAGGTTAGAAGACTTTTTCGAAAGACTGAGAAAGTACAACCTCAAGTTACAAGTAGACAAATGTGAATTTCTACGGAAAGAGGTTACATTTTTGGGACACGTACTCACAGAGGAGGGATTGAAGCCTGATCCAAGAAAGGTAGAAGCCGTGAAACAATACCCACAACCGAGTAATACCAGTCAGTTTAAAGGCATTCTTGGGTTTGAGTGGATACTATCGACGGTTTATTAGTAATTATAGTAAAATTGCTAAGCCATTGTATGAGTTGCTAAAGAAAGGAGTTACATATATATGGGGAACAAAACAGGAAGAGGCTTTTCAACAATTGAAGGAAAAATTGTTGAATCCTCCCATTTTACAGTATCCAGATTTCACAAAAAGTTTCGTAGTAACCACAGACGCAAGTCAAGATGCGATACGAGCTGTTTTAAGTCAAGGTATAATTGGTAAGGACTTACCTGTAGCATATGTATCCAGGACCTTAAACAGGGCAGAAAGAAACTACAGCACTATTGAAAGGGAAATGCTAGCCATTTGTTGGGCAGTGAAACAGTTCAGACCCTATTTATTTGGAAGGAAATTTACCATTTGTACAGACCATAAACCGTTATGGTGGATTAATAGTGTATCAGACCCGTCATCCAGATTAATGAAGTTTCGGTTGAAACTCGAGGAGTATGATTATGAGATCGTGTATAAGAGCGGCAAAAGAAATCAGGTTGCAGACGCTCTTTCGCGAATCCGAAACATTAGAGAGACCGATGACGAAATAAGTGATAATGATGAAGAGAAACCTGAAAGTAAAGAAATAGAGGCAGAAAGTGGTACCTCAACTGCTGACAATGAGAAGGGAACATTATCACCGGAGGCAAATAATAGGGAAGAACTTACTCAGGAAGAGAAGACGAAGATACTAAAGCAGTATCATGAATCACCAATTGGTGGACATCAGGGAATAGGTAGGACCTATGAGAGAATTAGGAAATATTGTAGCTGGGAAGGCATGAAAGCCGACATTGAGCAGTACATTCGCCAGTGCGAAAGCTGCCAAAAGAATAAGATTACCCAGAGTAAGACAAAGATGCCAATGGAGATAACAAGAACTCCAGAACATGTGTTTGAATGGTGTGATATAGACATCGTAGGTCCACTACAGCAATCAGAAAAAGGAAATAAGTATATACTGACATTTCAGGATGCTTTGACAAAGTTTTTAGTAGCCGAGCCCATAGAGCAGCAAGATGCTGACACGGTAGCAAGAGTGCTAGTAGAACGGATAATTCTAAGGTTCGGAATACCGTCTATTTTATTAAGTGACATGGGAAGTAACTTTATGGGTGACCTAATGAGGAGAATATGTAGATTACTACGCATAGAGAAGATACACACTACAAGTTATCACCCACAAGCGAATGGAGCGTTAGAGAGAACGCATCGCACATTGACGGAAATGCTTCGGCACTACATAAATAAAGGTCAGACAGATTGGGATGCCTGGATCCCATATGCAGTGTTTGTTTTTAATACAACACCGCATAGCACTACCGGATATACGCCTCACGAATTATTTTTTGGAAGAGTATGTAACCTACCGGGAGTACTACAAAAGAAACCAGACGAGGTAATATATAATTACGACTGATTACGTAATTGAACTAAGAGAAAGATTAAGGGCAATGCAACAAGAAGCGCGAGAAGCGACAGCGCAAGCGAAAATGAAAAGTAAGGAAAATTATGATAAGACGCACAATCCCGTAGTATTCCGACCAGGTGACAGAGTTTTATTATTTGATGAAAGTGTGAGACGAGGCCGTTCGAAAAAGTTGGACAGTCAATGGAGGGGTCCGTATACAGTAATTGAGACTAAGGGACCAAATGTAGTAATTCAGTTGAAGAAGAATAAATATACAAAAGTGCATGCCAACAGACTAAAAGAGTTCTTTTAAAATTGCAGTAATGATGGCAGTAAGCTGTGGAATAGTAGTGGCCATCTTAATAATGAGTGTGACGTCAACGATGCAACAGCAGGATCTACAGTTAACAAAATTCAAGTCATCACCAGGACTGTATTATGACAACAAAGGGACAGTAAGTTTGTACACTGTTACTTGGAGAATAGTGAGTTATTTTAACTTAAAAGACATAAGAGAGAAATTTGAAGGCCAGTCGAAATGTAGCGTCAAGGGCGGTAGACTTTTGCAATCAAAAACTTACAAAGATAAATGTAAGTACAATAGAATGTGTGGGCGCAAAACATGCATTAGAATACCATGTGAGCAAAATAGAAGCCTCACAAGGCCTAATTGGGCAATTAGCTAGACATGAGCAGAATAGAAGAAAACGAGGAATACTTAATTTTGTAGGGAACCTTAGCAAGGTCCTATTTGGAACTTTGGATGAAGATGATGCTTCTTATTTTAAGTCAAAAATTAATTTGTTAGAAAACGAACAGAAGCAATTATTAAAGTTGTCCAAAGAGCAAGTTACAATTGTAAGAGCGACATTGACTAGCTTCAATCACACGGTTAATTCGATAGAGCGTAATGAAAAAGTTATAACTGCAGGGATGTTAAAATTAAATGAGCATGTCATAAAATATGAGAATAGCGTAGACAAAAGAATGGATAAGCTTGCCATATCAGTCACATTAAATGAACAGTGATACAATTAATGTCAATATTCAATGAAATTGAGAGAGAATACGATTTGCTTATAACTGCCATAGTGAATGCACAGAAAGGCATTCTTGAACCGCATTTAGTCAATCCGTACAAGTGGTAAATACTTGGGATTGATTAAAGACGAAATAAAAGATAAGCAATTTCCAATAGAATTGTCTGAAGCCAAGGGGTATCAATTAATGAGAGTAATAGATCTAGATGTCTTTATTTCGGGAAATATATTGAGCTATGTATTAAATATTCCGCTAGTAGACAGTGAAATGTTTAACATTTATAAGCTTTGGCCCCTACCAATTGAGGTGAATCACAGGTAAACAATTATTTACCTATATAGCGCCTGAAAAAGAATTTTTGTTAATGATGATGCAAAACGGCAATATGTAAAGTTAGATAGTGATCAATTAACATGCAAAAAGCTAGAACCTAATCATAGTATTTGTAAACAGACATTTGTGTTATTGTCAACATATGATCATGAGGTATGTGAAGCCAGGATGCTTCAACCTATAGTAAAAATCCCAAGTGATTGTATTCAGAAGTTTATTACACTGAATGAAAGCGTATGGACGCAAATAAGAGGTAATGAATGGCTTTTTGTAGCACCAAAGGATGAAGGATTAACAGTTTGTGTAATGAAAATAAGCCTACAGATGTAATTATTAAAGGGACAGGAAAGCTTAACTTCTTAAGTAAATGTAAGGGATATGGTGCACAAATATTAATACAGTCTGAGCATATCATTAGATCAAAGGTACCGATTAATGATATAGTCCCGAATCTAAATATGGAGATAGATTGTTGTATAATAAATAAAGAAAAGAAAAACATATCTGAAATTCCTCTATATTTACCAGTTGAACCTGTAGTTCGACAGTTAGATGATTTGACGGCAGCAGGGCATAAGCTAGATGAGATAGAAGATGAAATTACATACCAGCAAAGAAACAGCGTTTAATTCTTTCTCTATAGACAGTATACCAATATGGGGGTATGCTGGGACAGGGATAGTAGTGCTGATAATAATAATCTGTGTATGTAGATATTGTAAATGTTGCCGTGATTGTTTAGGTTTTTCTGTAAAGCCATAGGTGATGACTGTTGCACTAAGATTTGTGTTAAGAATAAGATTGTAAATCAGTACCCTGATACTGGGGTGGTTAGGTATCATCCTGCTGGAATGAACAATGATGAGAATGAACAGATTACTTTTGGGCCTGTGAGAAGCAGGTATGTAAACGAGAACAGTGATACAGTGATAAGTGAACGTGTGCGTTATCCAAACAGATATTTGGAGTATGAACAAAAGAGACCATTGATGTTTTTGTCTAAAACTGATAAACGTTAGAATGTATAATGAACATATTGTGGGAAAAGATATTAAAATGCTTTGTGTTAGTTTTAGGAAATAATAAGACACTGTCAAAAAAAAAAAAGAAAAGTGAAATGGTACATTGTAAGATAATTATTTATACATGTATGATGTATGTAATATTAAAAATTGTCACTATTGTAAAGACAAGATAAGAAAAGAAATTGAAATATGTGTGAAACATATGTGAAATATGTGAAACATTGTAAAAATTAATGTATCATTGTAATATGCATAAGAAATTAATTGTCAATAAATAAGCAGCTCACACAGCCGACACAGAATTTGAAAATTTTGCACTCTCAAGAGAGATTGCAAAATTTTCCCCAAGGGGGGGAGGTGTTGCGAATGAATCGCAAGAAGTACTTAGGTGTACAGGTTGCACAATTAAGTGTAAAGTTTACGTGTTAGGAGACGCGTAGGATGTTGTGGAGAAGCAATGTTTATCAACAGAGGCAGTAAACATAAACAGTAGAGGCCGGAAGGTCGAGCGAGGGGAGATAGGACTGTGTGTTGACAAGCAGCGGAAGAGCGCCCGATAACGCCCTCGACCCGACAGCCTGCGTGACAGGAAACACGAAAATTTCCAGAAGGATAAACAAAGCTGATGCAAGAACGTAGGATACGTGACCAGCGCAACCCGAATGTTCGAGAAGGTCGAGAAGACACACGCAGTGTCGTCACCGGACGATATAAAAGAGGTGGCCGGGCCACCAGCAGGGCAGAGAGGTTCACCAGCAGAGCAGAGAGGCAGAGAGAGTAGGGCGGAGCAGTGACAGAGCAGGACTGCTAGCTTAGGGCAGCAGTAGGACGGAGAGACAGACTAGTGCAGGGCACAGTAGTAGCCGTCGTTAGCTGTTAGGGTCTTCAAGTATAAGGGTCTTAGTAAATGACGGACCAGCAGATAGAAGGACCCAAGCTAGTTACTCCCGTAATTTCTGAATATTTTCAGTGGAAGTAGGTCGGGCTTCGTGAGTTGCAAGTTTGATTGTAATCTCAACTTGTATGTGTTTTTTATTTCTCAAACCCTTTTCCACACCGAGTTCCCAAGTTTGAAAATCGTTACTCACTTGTATTTAGACTTCCAACAACTAAACGGAAGTCTAGCTCCCAACTTCCGAACCGCTCGCGGAAGTAAATAGCCAACTAGACGCAACAACATTAAATTATTATTTATATACAGGAATTAACACATTATAAAAAAGACTTATTTGCCTAAATCTTAATGTTTGTTGCTTTTATAACACTGGCTAACAATTTATATACAATCACATTGTTGCCATGCAACAGACAAGAAATACTTGTTTGAAAAGGTATACCAAAGTTGTTAAGATCTTTCAAGAATTTAGGTCTGTGGGCTGTATATCTTGGACAAGCGAAAAATATATGGTTTGTGTCACCTACTTCCGTATTGCAATATTCACAGATATCTGAATTTATGATGGTTAGACGATGTAGGTGCTGTGCGAATATACCGTGATTGAAACGTATTCTAATTATCGTGGTGATAACCCCCCTATGTTCCAAGGAGCTGGAAAACCAGGGACGGGTAGGAATTCTGGGCTGGATATTGCCATAGTATTGTCCCCTTGTTTTTCTACTGATGTCCCATTCACTCTGCCATTACCTTGATTTTTATTTGTGGTAGATAGTCCGTATATGGTAACCGAGTTTTAAGGACGACACCTATATCGTAAACCATGTCGTAAACATGTTATTTATTGTTTCGAAATAGCGAAAAATAACATGGATTAAGTGTAATTAATATCGTACTTTATTTATTTTCAGAAAAAAGCAATCGATTAAATAAATCTTTGTTTTTATTATATCTTAAAAATAGGAGATAGGTTTTTTTTGTAACGATTATTTAGTAATTTACAAAAGTAGAACGTTATAATTTAGATACTTATTGTATAATCACATACGCCACTAACAGCAAAATTATTTATATTACAACCAGCAGGAGCGGATCCAAGATTTTGGTTTGGGGGGGGGGGGGCTTAAGCGGACTTTGGTTTGGGAGGGGAACTTGGCTTGAGTGAATTTTGGTTCAGAGGGCTTGCCTTCAGTGGATTTTGTTTTTTTTGGCGGGGGGGGGGGGGCTTGAGTCGGCCATGGGGTAGTCTTTATAGCCTCCTCGGGCCTCAAATCCGTAGAGCTAAAAAAGAAAAAGATCTCCAAGTCTCCAAAACTACAATGTTGGGGGTGGAACTAGATACTTTTGGGGGGGCCTTGAGCCCCATTGCCCCCCCCCTGGATCCACCCTTGACAACCAGATAAGTATGGAAGGGATCAAGCAGTATAGACTACAATTTTACGAAATTTATAAGGACATACAAGAATTGATAAGGAACAATGTAAAAAAATGGCCGAGATATACAAAAGAAATTATTTGTAGCAGTCAGTTTAAATATGGAGATGACTTTTCCATTCACAGTTTTTTT